>WBNM01041423.1:0-15909 GCA_013399055.1 Ramphastos sulfuratus
AGCTGCTGCAGCCCTCTGATCTGTAGTTTGATGTAGGATCTGAGAAACAGGATTTGCTTGCAGGCTGAATAAAAGCTCTTCATTTTGCTGACTCTCAGCTTTAAAAGCAGAATCCCACAGAGATGTGTCATTCTCCATGCTAAATAGCAGAGTAACTTCCTTAGGCTAACTAAAGGAGTATTATAAATAGCATCTGAATTCTGAGCTTGTCAGTGCAAACACTGGGAAGGCTTTTTTCAGTAATTTTTAGCAATGTTTTACTAGTGCCTTGTCAGACTTTTGAAGCTGAAAGGACAGCATGGTACTGGTGTCATTAAGTTTTCTATGACTGTGGAGGAGAAATAGAAATGCTTCCTTAGAAACTGGATTCAAAACAACAATTGATGCTTCACAGGCTGTTCATTGAAAATGGAAGAGGATGAAGGACTAGCCTGTAGTTTCTGGTCTGTTTTATTTTGTAGCTAATACTTTCTTTGCTTAAATTCAGGTTAAAGCATCAGGAAAAACACAAAATAAAAACCTGAGTGTTTCAAAACAACTTTAGCTGTGAAATTCCTCATTTCTGTCATTTTCTTGTTGGAGTCTCCATTTCTGTGCTTTGCAGCAGCTAATGTCATCATTGTAAGACCTAAGAATCTTTACTTGCCAGAAAGTGTGCAACTAACTGCCATATTTTCCTGTTTCTAAGGAAATAACTTTGCAGCAGATAATGGCACATTTGGACTCCATTCGAAAAGATATGGTCATCCTGGAGAAAAGTGAATTTGCAAACTTGAGAGCAGAGAATGAGGTACTAATCAACGTTTTTCAGCTCTTAAATATAATATATGATAGGTTATACCTGCTGTAGATTTTTGTGGATCAAAATATGAATGTCAAAGTAATTCTGGATACTTTTACCAGAGCTGAAGTGTTTGTAGACTTCAACTTCTATGATTATACACAAATATATTCCATACAATAGGGTTTGTTGTTCCATAAAGAAAAAAAAAATAAGCGTTTTTTACTTAAGGCTGTACCAGAATTACTCTTATCACCATTAACTGTGCAGTGCACAGAGGAGTCAACTCTTCTTTCATAGAATGGTAAGGTTGGAAGGGACCTCAAGGATCATCTAGTTCCAACCCCCTGCCATAGGCAGGGACACCTCCCTCTAGTACAGGTCACTCAAGGCCTCGTCCAGCCTGGCCTTGAACACCTCCAGGGAGGGAGCAACCACAACCTCCCTGGGCAACCTGTGCCAGTGTCTCACCACCCTCACTGCAAACAACTTCCTCCTAACATCCACTTTCAATCTCCCCTCTGCCACTTCAAACTCATTGCCCCTTGTCCTGTCATTGCAAGACCTTGTCAATAGTCCCTCCCCAGCCTTCCTGNCATGGCACTGACAAAGATGTCAAACAGCACTGGTGCCAGCACTGACCCCTGAGGGAGCCACTTGGCACTGGTCTCTAGGTGGACACTTTTGATAGCATTTTGGTATTTTTCTGCTATCTTCAGTTGCAGAATAACACAGTCATCATCATTACAAAATAATCTCTTCATCCTGAGCAAAGTTCCCAGCAGATTATATATGACTATACAGATGGAACACTCCAGTTAATATATTTGATCAAGCATAAATTGCCCCATTAGGAGGAAAAATATGCAAGAATAATTGCATGCATGGGATGGTAACACTTATATGACTGATTAACTTGGTCAGCATGTTTCTCAGTTTGTAAAATCTTTTCTCTTTCTCCTTTTCTCTTAGAAAATGAAAATTGAACTAGATCAAGTTAAACAACAGCTAATGGTAAGTAACAGCAAGTACCTACACACTTTGTATTAGGGAGAGTAAGCAGTTCTTGCCATAATCTTTATTTGCTTTAAAGAATGAAACCAGTAAAATCCGAGCTGACAGCAAGCTAGACATAAACCTGGAAAGGAGCAGAGTGACAGATATGGTAAGCTTGTCTATGAAGATCCCTTCTTCAGTTCTCTCTTGTTTTCCATTACTTCCATTGTAATTTATCTTTTGTCCACAGTTTACAGATCAGGAAAGGAAACTGATGGAAGCAACTACAGAGTTTCATAAAAAGGTAAGTCTTGACCAAGACTTATAATGAGCAGAACACAGTTAAACCTCACCTGTTATGTAAACCCCAAACTCCATGGAAGTTAAGAGGTTTTTAATATGTTAAAGCAAAAGGTTGGAGCATGTCACATGCATCCATTTTATGTGTCCATTGCCTCAGCCTGTGGGATCTGCACTGGCTGATGTCCAGGCAGGAGGAGCCATGCAAGCCTTGGCTCTCACTTTCCGTGTATCTTATGTGAAGCTGGTGTCAGTAGGTTGTGCTCCATGGTGCTGCCCTTCCCAGTGCTAACAGGGGAGCTGGTTAGCTGTGCCAGAGCAGTGGTTCAGGTACCTATAGCCAAGCAAGTCTTCCAAGGGCTGCAAGCCTCAAAATGCTAGCAGGCACTGAAGATGGAAATGTCCTGTCTTCAGTATCTTCTCCCTTTTCTGGATATGGCTTGTGAACTCTTAAACCTTTGCTTTGCAGAAATGTAGGGATACTATCTGTGTTCTGTAGAATGCCTCCTTTAGGTAGCATTGACATTCCAGGGACCAAAATCTGTATGATCTGAGATTTTGGGGCTTTTGCTCTCTCTCTTCAGTGTTCTGTTTAATACAACACAGGTAGGCTTCTGTGTCTTCTTCTAATGTATCTTAGCAGTTGCATATTTTACTTCAGTGACTGGTTGGAAATGCACTTCTTGTTGCTGGCCACACTGTGTTTCTATTCTAGTTTGGGTTTGCAAAGCTGAAAGGGCTGGAGGTCATTGTCAAATCTGCCCTGTTTTTAATGTTTCAGGACTCAAGCACCAACAGTGTTATCTCAGAGATCAGTAATAAAATTGACACCGAAATAGCCTCCTTAAAAACGCTCATGGAATCAAATAAACTCGACACCATACGGTACCTGGCAGGTAGGTGCTGGGGAAGGAGCTGAGTACCACTCTTGTGGTTTGGATATATGAAAGTTTATTCAAGAACTTGGCAGGTAACCGATTAGGGGGACACAGAGAACACAGACACTGCTGCAGCTGCACTCGGATTGTCTCAGAATCGGGATTAGAAGGAATATGGATGTGAACCTCCAGAACTGTGTGCAGTTCTGGAACCCCCAGCACAGGAGGTAGAACTGTTGGAGTGGGTCCAGAGGAGGCCATGAAGATGATCAGAGGGCTGCAGCAGCTCACCAGCACAGATTAAAGCAATGGAACAGCTGTGTTCTGACTTCCCTCTGCTATGTCTTTGCANGGAAAGAAGCCTAAATACCTTGCCTAGTCTGACAGTACCTCTGCTTGCTGCAGAGCAGCCATTTATGCAGCAGACTTGCTACGACATTCTCCTGAGTTTAAGTTACCCTGAAAATTTGCTGATCTTCAGAACTAGTCCAAGAGTGACCAGCTCTGACTCCTGTTCACTCCTCCACAGACACATAGTTTAATACTGGTACCTCCACCTGCCAAGCAGAACAAATTCAGTCTTCACAGTCTGTAAATACATATATGTATAACCAGTTTGGAGCTGGATAAAAAGAGATTAATGTATTACCTTTGAAAGTAAGAACAACTCCACTGGGAAACCTAATTAGCTTTATTCTAGCACTAATGGAAACAGCAGGTTAAAAAATTTGAAAGACAGCTCCTGAGGCTTCAGAGGTGCTGCCTGGATATAAAATCATAGAATGGTAAGGTTGGAAGGGACCTCAAAGATCATCTAGTTCCAAGCCCCTGCTATAGGCAGGGACACCTCCCACTAGTACAGGTTACTCAAGGCCTTCTCCAGTCTGGCCTTGAACACCTCCAGGGAGGTCGTGGAGCACAGAATCACCCAAGGTGATTACAACCTCCCTGGGCAACCTGTGCCAGTGTCTCACCACCCTCACTGTAAAAAAACTTCCTCCTAACATCCAGTTTCAATCTCCCCTCTGCCACTTCAAACCCATTGCCCTTTGTCCTGTCATTGCAAGACCTTCTCAGTAATCCCTCCCGAGCCTTCCTGTAGCCCCCTTCATGTACCAGAAGGCTACTCTAAGGTCTCCTAGTTCTGTGCCAGATGTGTGTCATTTTGTTCAGTAGGAAATCATTTTAGCTATGTCTAGTCCTTGAGGTCCCTTCCAACCTTACCATTCTATGATTCTAATGCAGGAGCTGGTAGAGCCATCTCTCCTGGAATACAGTCTCCAATAGATGGGTGGCAATAGTAAAAGTTAGAGGCACCTGTTGTGCTCTGCATCACCCAGAGTAGTTATTCAGATGTGTCCTTGAGCACACAGTTCCTCAGGATGCTGTAGTTGACCTCCCACCTCTGCTCTCCAAAAAAAAAACACCACCTGGCAGGATACTACCTACAGGAGAAGTCATTGTCTTCTACATTTGTTGTATCACACCTGCAGCAATTCAGGAAGTTGTGGAGGTTGTGCTTTACAGTGGCTGCCATTCTTCCATCTGTTTGCAGTTAATGTCTTGTGTGTGGAAAGTGAGACAATTCAACATTCAGCTGATTATTTCTTTCCTGGTTTTGTTTTGTTTTAACAGCTTCAGTGTTCACTTGCTTAGCAATAGCACTGGGATTTTACAGGTTCTGGAAGTAGATCTGAATGGAGTGACTGCATCAAACAGTGATGGAGGAACAGCCACCCAGGCCACATCAGCTCAATGATCATGTTTACACTGTAGATAACCTTTTTTTGTTTTGTTGTTCTTATTGTGCACTAGGAATGTTTGCTGAGTGTTCAACACTAAAGATCAAAGTAATTGGGAGGGGAGCTAGGCACATGATAGTAACTTCTTGTCCCCTACTGAGTAACTGCGTGCATTTCATGCACGCTGAGTAACTGCGTGCATTTCTCAGTGTGTATTTCATGCATACATTTCATGCACACTGAGTAACTATGCATTTCATGCACACTGAGTAACTATGCATGCAATGCACACTAACTGCATTTCATGCAATGCACACGGAGTAACTGCATTTCATACATACTAACTGTGCATTTCATAGATACTGAGTAACTGTGCATTTCATACATACTGTGTGCATTTCATACACACTGAGCAACTGCGTGCATTTCATACATACTAACTGTGCATTTCATACACACTGAGTAACTGCATACATTACTCAGTGTGTATTTCATGCATACATTTCATGCACACTGAGTAACTGCATGAAATGCACACTAACTGCATTTCATGCAATGCACACTGAGTAACTGCATTTCATGCAATGCACACTGAGTAACTGCATGCATTTCATGCACACTGAGTAACTGCATTTCATGCACACTGAGTAACTGCATGCATGAAATGCACACTGAGTAACTGTGTGCATTTCAAAGGACCTGTCTCTTAATGTGGTTTAGAATTAATTTTGTTTTCCTTTTAGAATGTTCTCAGCTCCTGTCAGAATGGAAATACTAAAAGTTTGCTATGCCCATGACATGGGAATGCTGTTCCCAAGTTAGTATTCCCAATATGGGGATGCAGATGCCAGATTCCAACAGATCTAATCTGATCCAAGAAAATTAAATCTTAAGTACAGGATCTGGATCATTGCCTTCAGTCTGTTCCTTTCTGTTCTGACAGCTTGAAGCCTAGCCCTTTGGAGTGGGGTTTTTTTATATGTAAAGACACATTTTGAGGCCTTCAGTGAAGAATTCTTGGTTTTCCTGAAAACTGGTTTACATAAATTAAAAATCTCACATAGAACTAAAATGTCTCCATAGATTTACTTTTTTAGCATCACTTCCAATTTCTATAATCCTAGAGGTCAGTAGACTGGGAGAATTTCTCTGTCTTTTGCTTTTCCAAGTGGAATTGCCTCTACTCTGAGCAGCTGTGTACAGTCCTGAGGCAGATAAGTGCTTTTAACTCCTTCCTTAAGTAGTGTAGAGCATTCCAAATAACCATCATGTGTTTTCTGAGCATTGGATCTAGCTTCTAACAGGGAAATACTTAGCATCTCAATGGTGCTGGTGTGGTGGTGATCATCCTTCAGCCATCTCCATGCTTCTCCAGACTCTCCTGTAGTCCCATGGAACACACTGACACTCCTGACTTCTGGTGATGGCCCTCTGCCTTCTGAAAGGACTTCAAAACTGTTATTGCAGAGATGGGACACAGCAGGTGGAGGCTTTCCAAAGCTGAAGCAGTCTCATCTTATTGAGTACAAATGCATATCCTTGGCTTGATTCTCTTAATAAAACAGTAACTTTTTAAAAAATCATTCCTGGATTACAGCTTTAATTAAGAACAGGCACTTTGTGAGCTAATGAGCACATAGGACTGATTAGTGGCAGTGTTTTTATTGCAGTTTTATTCTGCTCACAATTGAACTTGAGGGTGCTTCTTGTAAGCTGTAACCATTTCTGAGGTTCTATAAATCAAACTTGTTGGAAAAGGCCTCTAAGATCATTCAGTCCAACTATTAACCCAGCACTGCCAAGTCCACCACTGAACCTTCCCCCTCAGCACCACATCTACAGGCCTTTTATATACCTCCAGGTATGGTGACTCTACCACTTCCCTGGGCAGCCTGTTCAAGGGCCTGACAATCCTTTCAGTGAAGAAATTTTTCCAACTATCCAATCTAAATCTCTTCTGACACAACTTCAGGGTGTTTCCTCTTGTCCTGTCACTAGCTACTTGAGAGAAGAGATAAAGTCTTCCCCTGATCCTCTTTTTCTGTAGCTTGAACAACTCCAGTTCCCTCTTGCTCCTCACAAGACTTGTGCTCTAGGCCCTTCACCAGCTTCATTGACCTCTGGATGCAGAATGACTTTGGCTGAGTTTTTTTGCACTGTTACTACTTGGGAGTTCAGCCCCTGTGGTGATTTAGGGAATAGTTCATCTGCTGTAGCTTCTCACTGCTATCATCCTCTGCACATTGAAGTGGGCTCTAGAGACTGAATTTCTCTTTAGCTCTTACACAGGGCCTGTGCTGTTGGTCAGCACTCCTCTCCCTCAGTCTGTGTATTCAAAAACAGTCTTGGGGTTGTTTTTCTGAAATTCTCAGAGATCAATTTCAATTTGGTGTCTAAGGAGAGGATGTATCAGGATTCAAGGACTAGCAAAGTAACCTTACAGTGAAAGGATTTCTTACTGGAAAGCAAAATTGGCACAATGAGGATTCCAAAGGGAAAAGAATTTCACAGTAACACAAAAATGAGGAAAAGCTTCATAATGTTTTTTTTGTTGCCTTTATTTCTTGGGGGGTGGGCACAGGTTTCAAATCAATGCTGCAGCTGTGATTAAAAAAAATATTTAAATCCAAGAGAACTTAAAAAGAGTTCAGTGAAATGCAAAGAAGTCCTATGTGGAGCTGGGCTGTACACTTTGCAGTATGTCTAGAGTGTTGCCATTCTCCAGCAGCCTGCCTGCCCTCCTCTGAAGTTGCAGCTGTGATTAAAAAAAAATATTTGAATGCAAGAGAACTAAGAAACAGTTCAGTGAAATGCAGACAAGTCCTGTGCGGAGCTGGGCTGTACGCTTTGCAGTATGTCTAGAGTGTTGCCGTCCTCCAGCAGCCTGCCTGCCCTCCTCTGAAGTTGCAGCTGTGATTAAAAAAATATTTGAATGCAAGAGAACTAAGAAACAGTTCAGTCAAATGCAGAGAAGTCCTGTGTGGAGCTGGGATGTACACTTTGCAGCATGTCTGGAGTGTTGCCATCCTCCAGCAGCCTGCCTGCCCTCCTCTGAAGCTCATCCTTCAGCGCAGCCTGACAAACGTTCCTCCAGGGCCGAAGGATGCCTTCTTCCTTACTTTCTTGTTCTCTTTCTTGTTCTCTTTGCAAGGCTTGGAGATGGTCTCAGCTTCCTGAAACAAAGGACACTTCAGGCATTAAATAGCAGTCACTTAAACTGGCTACCTTAGAAGATAGGCTTTAAAACTATATAGCTTCAAGTAAGCACAGAATACTGCAAACTGAAGCTGAAGGCAGAGGGCAGTCCCAGGACATGGGATGAAGGTCACAGCAGGGTAAGATTTGATGCCCCCTTGGTTGTAGCAGTTGTTCTGGAAAACAAACCTGCCTTTGTGGAAGCTGTCTCCAGTCCCAGCTAGTAATGTTAAGAGCCTTCCACTAGCTGAACCCTTGGAAGAAGCAGCAGTGTTACTGCACACCAGTTCCTACAGCAGGAGTAATTTGGATGCCTCACCCACAAGGCTGACAAAGAACTGGATGACAAAGAAAAATGGGATCTTGACTGTTACAGTAGTTTGTGGGAGTTAGGTGGCAGTGACAGGACTGAAAGTCCAGCTCTCCTCTCCCCAGAGTTAGCATGTGAACTACTCCTCTATCCTCCAGATTTGATTTTTTAGTTAGCTTTTCTGCTTTGGTCTGCTAGGTAATTTGATAGTATCTGCACCTTTCTTGCTGTC
This sequence comes from Ramphastos sulfuratus, assembly GCA_013399055.1. NCBI lineage: Eukaryota > Metazoa > Chordata > Aves > Piciformes > Ramphastidae > Ramphastos > Ramphastos sulfuratus. The sequence goes on from WBNM01041423.1 coordinate 8,435, forward strand.
AGTAGGCCTGGTAATTGATAGCTACAACACTCACTGAAATCAGCCCCTGCACGCAGCAACGCAGCACTGTACTGCAGCTCCCCACCAATTCACTTCCCAGGCTGGTGTAAAAGGGAATAAACCATTTCTGAAGGAGCTTAAAAGCCAAAGAAGCATCCTACATTAACTGTGACTGCTACAAAACATGCTGGCTGGGGGTGAGGAGGCTAAAATACATCAGGTGTCAACCTGATGTGAGGAGGCTAGAACACATCAGGTGTCAACCCGACGTGAGCAGCCAGAAAGGCATCCTAGTTAGAAAGGGAAAGTTACTGAACAGGAAGGACATGGAAGTGTTGGAGCGGATCCAGAGGAGGCCACCAAGATGCTGAGAGGGCTGCAGCAGCTCTGCTATGAGGACAGGCTGAGAGAGTTGGGGCTCTGCAGCCTGGAGAAGGCTTCCAGGAGACCTTAGAGTAGCCTTCCAGTATCTGAAGGTGGCTACAGGAAGGCTGGGGAGGTCTTCTGTGATCCACAACCTCCCTGGAGGTGTTCAAGGCCAGGTTGGACGAGGCCTTGAGTGACCTGTACTAGTGGGAGGTGTCCCTGCCTATGGCAGGGGGTTGGAAATAGATGATCCTTGAGGTCCCTTCCAGCCCTACCATTCTATGATTCTATGAACAGAAGAAACTGCCTGCTAGAAAAGACTGGCAGAGAAAGTACCTGCCACCTGGGAGCTCTAAGGCTGGCAACCAGAAATGTCCTTGAAAAGTACAGGTGGCCTCTGAAGTACAGCTGTTGTACCTAGAAATCAGGCATCCTGAGATATTACTGATGCATGCACCACCAAGGGACTGTAAAGGCAATTTATTGTCTGAAAAGTCTGGAAAAGTAAATAAAGAGTCTAAAATAACAGAAAGCAGCATCTATTGTCTGCTTGCAGTAGCAGTGTCCTCTGCCCTCCTACCTTTCTGTGATCAAAAAAGGGATCCAAAAGGGAGCCCCTCTCTGAGAACTTCCCAAGCTTCACAAACTTTTCCCTTTCCCCCCACACAGGCTGAATTGTGCACACAAACTTTCTCCAAGATCTTGGGCTCTCACTTGGGACACTTGGCTGACTCCAGACTGATGCTGATCACATTTGAAGTGAGACCCTGTTATGCTCTTGGATCCCTTCTGGGCCCACTTTTGGAGTGCAGTTTGTCCTTCCCTCTTCTGGGGACAGCTGGGATGGTGTGGCCCCCTCTGAAATCTAACTCACAGTGATATTCTATATCCTTATAGGTAATCAATCACAAGTACCTCAGCTGTTAGATGGTTGATAACTTTCCTACACTACTGCAAAGTGTGCAGTAATCTGTAACAGTTGCTGCTATGATGTTGCTTGTTGCTTTCCCACTGATCATTGCCATGCTATTGATTGGTTATTATTGATTGCTAATGGTATTTTGCAACAGTTTGGTGTAAATATGTATTTATATTAACTTTGTTAATCATAGGTATACTTGCTGGTGGTGTGGTTCATTGCTGGTGTTTGTCATTCTTTGCAATAGAGAAATCTAGAGGATAAAAGCCTGTGTCCTTGTGGATTAAAGAATCCAGCAAAGGATCTCTACACACCCACAGGCTGAGTAACCCTTTAGGTGGTGACAACAGCTCTCCTGGAGCTCCAACCCAGTCTCAGATAGCAGCTTCCAGCCAAGATGAACTATCATGACTGCATATGCAGCATGGAAGTCCTTGGGGGGCAGTCCAGTCACAGAATCACAAAATGCCACGTTGGAAGGGATCCCATGGATCATCTGGTCCAACCTTCCTTTGTCAGGATGTGACAAAGGCTACTGCTCACTGCAGTGCCCCAAGCTAAAAGCTGCCAGCACATCTACTCCAGTATTTCCTAGCACCCTAGTGAGAACAAACAGGCACAAATCACCAGCAGGAGCCTCTGTCCCACACTCTACAGCAGTTGGTGTAGCACTCACCACGGGGAGAGAAGAGGGGATGCAGGTCTTCTCCAGGCTCTTTTTAAGGTGGCTTATCTCAGCACGGTAGCCATCCAGCTGGCTTTCCAACTTCTCCCTCCTGACACACTCATACTCCAGCCGGGCCTCCAGCTCCTTCACAGCCCTGCCAAAAACAAAGCAGACAAGCAGAGCGTAAAAAACATCTAAATCTGTCCTGGCTACTCCACGTGTTTCTATGCCTTTGCTAAGGACCAGGACGGTGACAGCAGAAAGCAGCTGTGTTGAGGTGAGTTACAACGTGCTGCTGGCTCCTGACCCTTTGCAACAGCTCTGAAGAGCTGCGTTTGCTGCTTCGCGCTCAGCTGTGCTCAGCTCAGTCTGGCCACGAGGTGGAGACATCTTCGCACACAGCGAGCCGGGCCCAGGCTCTGCGGCAAGCTGCGACCCAGGGCCGCCTGCAGCTGCCTGCCTGGGAATGGTGCCCGCGGTCAGCACGAAGCAGAGAGGGGTAGGAGACAGCCTTACCCTTTACGTCTGGTGCTTCTACAGCCCTGTAGATTGGCTTTTAGCTACAGATAAGATACACTCAAATAACAGCCTGCATGACACTTGCTGAAGGGAAGCTGAAACGCTGGCTGATAACCACTTGCACAAGAGCTCTCATCAGTCACACCCACAACAGCTTCTGAAGTAATTGAGATTCTTGGAACTGTTTAGCTGAGACATAACTCACATACATTAGAATATATTATAATAGCAATTGACCTCAGCAAATGAGTCACTTGAAGATGAGCCAGGTCTCCTCTCTATCAGGGCTTTGTAGCACAGCTACAAAGATGGAAGAAAGATGGAAGACCGGTAGAAGGAAAAGGGAGATGTCTGCCCTGTGGATTCAAACAGCACAGCAGAAGAGCTCTGGGCAAGAGCTGCTTGCTGAGACTGGGCTGCCTGGTGCAGCCCAGAGCCATGAGGCTGCACCAGCCTTAGCCACACTGCAAGAACAGCCTCTGCTTATGCTTGAGGGGACAGGCCAGCTTCTTGCAAGCTTCAGATCAGTGATGGAATAGCTCACAGCCTAGTCAAAGCACTCCATAGTGATTCACAGCAGGTGTCTTACAGCCAGAAAACATGGACTGAAGCCAGAATAGGCTAGATTGGCCTTCCCAAGTGGCAGCCCCTGCTTTTCATCTAGCAAAATATTGCTGTCATTAAATATTTGTGAATATGAGGATTTGGGGCATATGATACAATCATAGCATTGTTTGAGTTGTAGAAGAGCTCTAAGATCATCAAGTCCAACCATCAAACTAACACCACCGTGGCAATTAAACCATGTCCTGAAGTGATACAAGCATCTTGGGGTTTATCCACAGGTAGGTAATGGTGAGCAGGGTAAGTAGGTATGCTGAGAAGCAGCATTTCCATTTCAAAGGCCAGTGTCAAGCTAGGGATTCTTTCAGGCTTTCACAGGTGAGAGGGAGACCCTTCAGGGATCCTCACAAATTTTCTAGGTTAGCTGCACAGGGCACAGAAAACAAAGCCCCTTAAAGAGCCTTATCAGAGCCCCTCCATTAGGCACTGCTGGCTTTTGAGTAGCTACTCCAGACAAAATGAACTCTAACATCTGCTATTAGTCAGCACTGACTTTTCCATCATTGCAAACACATTGGGCTGACCTTCCCATGCAGGCATCAGCATCTGAGCTGGTCACTGCCCTCCTTCAAAGCCAGGAGAGATGTTCCTAGAAGTTATAAATATTGTGAAGAATTTGTGAAGCTGCCTCTGCCTCACGGAGCTGCCTCAATGTGTGCTGCTCTGCTCTACGTTCAGCTCTGCCTCACTGCTCTGAGCTTGGATGTGTTCTGCTCTGCCTTGTGCTTCAGACCACCTTAGCCCTGATGTTTTGGGCTTGAATTACCTGGAAACTCAAGTGCCTCAAGTTTACTAGGAGAAGGCACTAAGTGCCTCACGCCGTGGTGAGAAGTGCCACTGACATTGTGCTCTCTGCACATCTGCAAGAGATCTGCCTGCACCTCTGCAAAGTTCTCTGCCAAAAAGAATCATATATAAATATGTCTGAAAGTGCCTCCATCTGTCCATGGATTCTGAAAAGAAGCTCAAGGTAACTAACTCAGGGACCTGTGCTGCAGACAAGGAAGATGGAGCTTCAGCCTGGGCTGTGTTAAAGGGTGATCTGGAACCCGAAGAATTCCAGACCTCAGTTTCTTAGCTCACATATGGCTGTAAGATACACAGTGACACCTATTGCCTACTCCAGATCCATACAGACTGCTAAGCTTGCTGTCTTCTTGATGGCATACAAAACTTTTGGATAGTTTCCTCTCAGTGACCAAACACAGGCAGTGTTTGGTGGCTCAAACACATAATAGACATGACTATCTAAACAAGCTGAGAACAGAAGGTTGCCAAATCTTGGACAGAGGTGGAGGCAGAGCTGTCTTTTGGATGCTGCAGTGTTGTTTAAGCTCTAGGTCTTCTTTTCTTTGAAACTCAGCCTGCCCATCAAATCACCAGCCCAATCTAACAGAAACCTTTCACCCTGAGAATTAGACATTGAGGAATCTTCACATGCAAGAGCAGGTTTGGTGAGATTTCTTTTTCCTGAGGTCTCCATATGAGCTAATACTTTCTTGAGCATAGAAACAGAATGATGGAATCATAGAATGGCAAGGTTGNAGATGCAAAGCGAATTAACCTTACTTCTCAACTTCCCTTTCTTCTTTTTTCATCTTCTCCTCCTCCTCAGTTATTCCTCCCAGCTCCCTGTAGTTGCTGTAGGCAATTTCTAGAAGTCGCTGAAGTTCTTGAATCTTGCGATAAGTCCTTACTGTAAGAGAGAGTTCTCCAGGTAGGTAAAATTCATGGAGAAGACAATCATGCTGGAATGCATTAGTCTGGAAAAGAGTCTCACAAACACAAGCACTGCTCAGCAAATACTGAGCTGCACCTGACACCCACGCAGCAAACAGATCTCAAAAACAAAATGAGCACCAATGCAGATTAAAGCAATGCAATAGCTGTGTTCACACTTCCCTCTGCTATGTCTTTGCATTTCCCACAGTTCCTTGAATGCTCAGTGGTACAGACATCATGTCAGTTAGCTTATCTTAAAAGAAAAAAAGTCACATCAGAGGGCTGGAGCAGCTCTGCTATGGGGACAGGCTGAGAGAGTTGGGGCTCTGCAGCCTGGAGAAGAGAAGGCTTCCAGGAGACCTTAGAGTAGCCTTCCAGTATCTGAAGGGGGCTACAGGAAGGCTGGGGAGGGACTATTGACAAGGTCTTGCAATGACAGGACAAGGGGCAATGGGTTTGAAGTGGCAGAGGGGAGATTGAAACTGGATGTTAGGAGGAAGTTGTTTGCAGTGAGGATGGTGAGACACTGGCACAGGTTGCTCAGGGAGGTTGTGGAGCACAGAATCACCCAACGTGATCTTTGATCACGTTGGGTGATTCTGTGCTCAACAACCTCATTGGAGGTCTTCTGTGCTCCACAATCTCCCTGGAGGTCTTCTGTGCTCCACAACCTCCCTGGAGGTGGCAGAAACTGTGCTACTAGGACTATAATGTCTTGAAACTGACATTTTCAAATAAAGAGCGATGGGGAAACAGTGCTTACTGCGTGCATTCCTTTTCTGCTCCTTGTCCAGGGTGAAATCTTCTTGGCCATCTGTGCTCCTTTCCACACCATGTCTTCCAAAAAGCTTTACATTGCTTGCACCTAGTTCTTCATCACCAGAGTTACTCTCTCCAGTTATTTGTGTCAAAAGATCCACAGCTGTCACTTGGGCAAACCTGCAGAGAGAACAATGAGCCCACACTGAAATATCCCACTCATCTGGAAAAGAGGCATGTGCTCATGTTCCAGTTTATCAGAGGGGGTTCAGGATTAAAGGCAGCATTAGTACACAAACTATGAGCAGCTAACCTGCTTTTGTAGTATTATAGAATCATAGAATATTAAGGTTGGAAGGGAGCTCAAGGATCATCTAGTTCCAATCCCCTGCCACAGGCAGGGACACCTCCCACTAGCACAGGTCACTCAAGGCCTCGTCCAACCTGGCCTTGAACACCTCCAGGGAGGTTGTGGAGCACAGAAGACCTCTAGGGAGGTTGTGGAGCACAGAATCACCCAACGTGATCAAAGATCACGTTGGGTGATTCTGTGCTCCACAACCTCCCTGGGCAACCTGTGCCAGTGTCTCACCACCCTCACTGCAAACAACTTCCTCCTAACATCCACTTTCAATCTCCCCTCTGCCACTTCAAACCCATTGCCCCTTGTCCTGGCATTACAAGACCTTCTCAATAGTATTCTGACAGCATGAGCTCTGCCTCAGTGAAATCTTATGACACTGACTCCTAAATCAGGCATAGTTTTTCCTTTGCAGGGTATTTCTTGACTGAATCTCATCAGAAGCTGCATTTTTAATCAATGGCCTTTGCTATTGCTTGCTTACTTTGCACAGCAAGCTCACAACTTTCCCTTGGCAGATCAGCTAGATTTCATCTTTGGTGTCTGACCTTGCTAAAAATAAATTAAGTTAAAATTAAAACCTTTTATAGATACAGTGTAGCTTTGCTTACCCACTTAGCACTGGAAGTAATGAGCCATGACTGAAGCTCAGGATTAATTCCAACAAAGCTGACACACTATTGATCTATAAAGAGTAAGTAAATAAATGACAGAGCTACAGGATATGTTCTGGTACCTCTTGGCTACATCCTTTGGAGTCTCTCCAGCATCATTTTTAATGTCGCAGTCAGCTCCCATTTCAATCAACCACTGCAAGGAATGGATATGCCCCTGTGCAGCAGCTAAGGGAAGGAAGGTGCACAGTTAAATACAAATGAAGTGTTTCAAACCTAAACCATCCTCTTCTTGTCACTTTCTGACATGTCAGACATTGGGTTCACCAAGACACTACAAGGGAAATACTATTTCAAGGGAAGATTGTACGTCGAGATGCTCAAGTCATGGGGCTTTGTTACTCTGTCCAGTAACAGAGTAAGAGCTGGAGGTGATTCTGCCCCTTTACTCTGCTCTCCTCAGACCCCACCTGGAGTCCTGTGTGCAGTTCTGGAGCCCCCAGCACAGGAAGGACATGGAACTGTTGGAGTGGGTCCAGAGGAGGCCACCAAGATGCTGAGAGGGCTGCAGCAGCTCTGCTGTGAGGACAGGCTGAGAGAGTTGGGGGTCTGCAGCCTGGAGAAGAGAAGGCTTCCAGGAGACCTTAGAGTAGCCTTCCAGGATCTGAAGGGGGCCTACAGGAATGCTGGGGAGGGACTATTGAGAAGGTCTTGCAATGACAGGACAAGGGGCAATGGGTTTGAAGTGTCAGAGGGGAGATTGAAAGTGGATGTTAGGAGGAAGTTGTTTGCAGTGAGGGTGGTGAGACACTGGCACAGGTTGCCCAGGGAAGTTGGGGAGCACAGAATCACCCAACGTGATCTTTGATCAAAGAAGTCTTCTGTGCTCCACAAACTCCCTCCCTGGAGGTGTTCAAGGCCAGG
>WBNM01041424.1:8590-19411 GCA_013399055.1 Ramphastos sulfuratus
TAATATTCCAATTAGCCTCAAACCAGCACAACTGGAAAGTGCCACTTTGGATGCTAGAGGTGGTCTTTGATGGTTCAGCTGGATTAGAACTGAAACTACCTCAAGTGCTTTGAAGTGGTGGTGGAGCTGGGTGTGCTGCTGGCCGGCCACGTGCGAGGGAGATCTCTCTCTGAAATGCAGTTTGTGGTGGATAGTTTCAGCTACCCCACAGAAACCAGACAGCTCTCAGTCAGGCAAGGGTGTCCTCCTCAGCCTGGCATCTGCACACTCAGCCATTGCTGCACACTATTGCCGGCACAAACCTGCTTTCATCTGTCCCACTGTTTCTGCTTGGTTCTGTAATCTGCTCTTCTTAAATACAATTGTCTCCCTCAGGGGTCAGTGCTGGCACCAGTGATGTTTAACATCTTTGTCAGTGCCATGGACAAAGGAATCAGTGCAACCTCAGCAAGTTTGCAGATGGCACCAAGATGTGTGGCACTTGCTAGAGGGCAGGGATCCATCCAGAGGGACCTGGACAGGCTGCAGAGCTGTGCCCAGGCCAACCTCANGGTGGTGAGACACTGGCACAGGTTGCCCAGGGAGGTTGTGGCTGCTCCCTCCCTGGAGGTGTTCAAGGCCAGGTTGGAGGAGGCCTTGAGTGACCTGTGCTAGTGGGAGGTGCCCCTGCCTGTGGCAGGGGGTTGGAACTAGATGGTCCTTGAGGTCCCTTCCAACCTTAACCATTCTATGACTCTATGATTCTAGGGGTTGCCTGTGCTCTGGGATGCCTGTAGGACGTGTGGGGCATCTGAAGATGTTAAGCACAGGGAATGGGGGAGTAGAGCTTAGACTAGAAACAGGCCTGTGGGCAGCAGCAAGGTGATCAGTGAAGGAAACAAATGCTTTTGAGCATGAAATAAAGAGGAGAGCTCTCTTGCCATGGCATGAATCTGCATTTGGGGAAGGAAAGTTCAGACTTTGCAGGTCTCTTGGGGAGCGATGTGCAGGGCTGGGGGGCTTGGAGGGGTCTAAGGAGAGGTGTGGGGGGCTTGGGGGGAACTGAAGGGAGACAGACATGCAGGGCTCTGGGTGCAGGGCCCTGACTCTGCAACAGGCTGTGAGCGGGGGCTGCAATCCTCCCATGTCAGGCAGCCAGCCAGGTGTCGAAATGCTCTTCCTTGAGCTGAGCGCTCTGAGCAAGAGCTGTTCTCCTGTACTGGCCCCTGAGCTCCCAGGGCACAAGTTGTTCTGGTTTGGAATTGAAAACATGTATGCTTCATTTGGGGCAGTCAGTATAGCATCAGAATCATAGAATGGTAAGGTTGGAAGGGACCTCAAGGATCATCTAGTTCCAACCCCCTGCCATAGGCAGGGACACCTCCCACTAGTACAGGTCACTCAAGGCCTCCTCCAACCTCACCTTGAACACCTCCAGGCAGGGAGCACCCACAACCTCCCTGGGCAGCCTGTGCCAGTGTCTCACCACCCTCACTGCAAACAACTTCCTCCTAACATCCACTTTCAATCTCCCCTCTGTCACTTCAAACCCATTGCCCCTTGTCCTGTCATTACAAGCCCTTGTCAATAGTCCCTCCCCAGCCCTCCTGTAGCCCCCTTCAGATCCTGGAAGGCCACTCCAAGGTCTCCTGGAAGCCTTCTCTTCTCCAGGCTGCACAGCCCCAACTCTCTCAGCCTGTCCTCACAGCACAGCTGCTGCAGCCCTCTCAGCATCTTGGTGGCCTCCTCTGGACCTGCTCCGACACTTCCATGTCCCTTCTGTGCTGGGGTCTCCAGAACTGCACCCAAGACTGCAGGTGGGGTCTGAAGAGAGCAGAGCAAAGGGACAGAATCCCCTCCCTTGCCCTGCTGCCCACACTGCTCTTGCTGCAGCCCAGCACACAGTTGCTGTCTGGGCTGCACTCACACTGCAGCCTCATCTGGAGCTTTTCATCACCCCAGACCCCCAGGGCCTGTTCCTCAGGGCTGCTCTCAGCCATTCCCCATCCAGCCTGGAGCTGTGCTTGGGATTATGCCTACCCAGGTGCAGGACGTTGCACTTTGCCTTTATAATTGAAAATGCTCTCTTCTTCAAGCTCCTTGCTGATAGTGGGAGCTGGAGTTGATGAGTTTCTGGGGTGTTTTGTCTTGTATTGGCCGTGGGTAAGGAAGGAAGTGAGGCTTGTGGTGCCGTTGGATCTGGGGTAGCACTTCCCAGACTTGACACTGTTGAAATCCCTGTCATTTCCAGTTACATTGATCAAAAGGGTGAGGGAACTTCTGAGTATTGGTCACAAAGGTCTGCTTTCTAATGTTTTGTTCTCAGTGTTGAGAACTAGCTTGCAGAACTAAGTTTGTATGGAAGAAGATGTTGGGATTTGAATAGGTTAAGAAGTGCAAATAACATGGCAGCAAAATTACAGTGTAGGAGCAGATCCCATTGAAAATGAGAGCTGTGGTCTGAATCCCATGGATGATGCACTTCTACTCACAGTGGATGGCCTGAGCTGTTGCATGCAGTTGGTGTTCTTTTCACTTCATCTTCAGAGAAACTGAGAGGTGGAGGTGTCTTTGGTGGCTTTTCCAAACCACTGTTTCTTTGGAAATCTTGTCCCAACAGGTGATAGAGCTATAACAGCATTTGCTTCTGTTCCTTGACTTTAGTTAGTATTTGATACTTTAGAAATGCCTTTTCAGATGGAGCAGGTGTGAGCATTAGTTCTGTCCCACACTCTGTCCTGGGCATGAGCCAGCCTCCCTGATGACTTAGAGCAGTGTGATGGTGCTGTCCCAATGCATCCTCAGGCATCTGTGTGGTGAGATGCCATGGCTTGCTGGGAAGCCACAGTATTGATGTTTTGGCATGTGCTTTTCATAGGCAGCCATCCCTGGGCTGAGCACCCCTTTTGGGATCCCCACAGCAGGGACCCCTGGTAAGGAGAGCGTTCAGCCAAGGACCTGTGTGGCTGGGCTGGGGAGGGCATAGTGCAAAGTGACTTGCAGAGCCTCTCACGTGGGTGGTGGTGCTCATCATGGTGTGTCCCACAGAAAGAGATGGGGAGACATTGTCTGTGAGACAGGCTTTGAGTCAGCATGACTGTTCATGCGTGGCAGACACTCGCCTGTGGAGGTGGCTCCTGGTGTAGGATGCATCAGTGCAGACTGCAGCAGCCATTGCTGTCAAAGCTGGCCCACGGGGAGGCTTTTGGTTTGACAGTGAATAATACGGTTCAGCTGGAGACCTACCTGAACACCCTGACATGTGGGGTGTCTGTGTGTGCCTTCCTGAACACCCTTACATGTGGGGTGTCTGTGTGTGCCTTCCTGAACACCCTTACATGTGGGGTGTCTGTGTGTGCCCTGCCTGAACACCCTTACGTGTGGGGTGTCTGTGTGTGCCTTCCTGAACACCCTTACATGTGGGGTGTCTGCGTGTGCCCTGCCTGAACACCCTTACGTGTGGGGCGTCTGCGTGTGCCCTGCCTGAACACCCTTACGTGTGGGGCGTCTGCGTGTGCCCTGCCTGAACACCCTTACGTGTGGGGCGTCTGTGTGTGCCCTGCTCAGAGTGGCAAGTCCCCAAGTCTCACTTGTGTGATTTAAGTGCCAGTGGATAAATCCCTCTGCTTGGGACACCGGGCAGAGCACATTTAAAGGAACACAATAAAGAGCTGCATAATCAGGAGCCTTTGAAAGAATACTAAAAAATATCATTAGATGCTTTATGACCCTAATGGAAATTAGTACATTCTGCTAATTGTTTTGCACCTTCAAACTACTTTTCACACACCACAATCTAATATGCAGTGGGTAAGAGGAGTCTCTACAGATTGCCTCTGGTTTCTGTTGTGTAGAAGCAAAGTTATGTCAGAAATGTCCAAGCCTAGACAGAGCTGCACCCACGCAGTCTGTCTGGCAGGAGTGATTCCCCTTGGCCAGCAAAGCTATCTGTTGGCAGCCCCAGCTCTGCCCGTGTCTGGCAGTGATGCTGCTGTCTGCTCCCAAAGGTGGGGCAGGAATTCCCAACCTGCTGCTGAGCATCCACTGTCCTGCCCGAGGAAGAGACAGTTTTATGGTGTCCAGATACATAGGTGACTGAAGGTGAGCAGCAGGAGGCTCATTAGAGCTGCTTGGTGTTTCTTGCCTCTTCTTTATTAGGTGATCCTGAAGTTTGAATTACCCATCTGGAGATGTGTGTATGTGTTCCTTTCCTCTTCCACCAGACCCTAATGTTTTTCTATGTTTTATTAAATTAAAATCTTAAACTAGGACTTGAATATGATTAGAGTTTGAGCCAGAGCATAAGAATTGTAGCCATGGGTTAAATTTAATTTTCTTCCTTCCAATTTTTTTTTTCTTGTTTCTCCTCCCTTTCACTGGAAAGGTCATCTCAGATGCCACAGATGGTGCCGGGAATCTTCTCTAGTGCACTGCTGCTGAGAAGCAGGATCACAGCTCTTGTAAAATCAGTGGTCAAACCAAAGTCAACGTGATAAAGATTTCCTCAGTGTTTACCCCACACTTATAAACAGTTTTATTCTGAATTATGGCAGGCACGTATGTAAATATTTGCCTAGGTGGAGTGGTCTGAACTTGCTGATGCCAAGGATGGCTTGTGCCAAGGATGGCTTGTGCAAGGGTCTCATGGGAGTAAGGATAGCTGACACCAAGCACTTGGTGATGGGAAGGATGATCTTTACTACAGAAGAGTTGAGTTCTAGTGGAAGTGGAAACCACGAGGGAGAAAGTAGAGAAGTTGTAAAAAATTGGTAGCATTTCAGCCCTTGCACACCCAACAACCAGTGGAGTGAGAGAGAGGAGAAATGAAGCAGTGAAGATGCAACTGGAAATGCTTGTGTGTACTGGGAAGACTTAGATGAGTTAGATGGTGCCCTGAGAGAGCTAAAAGGAGAAACAGAAAAGCGAAATTGTTTTAAAAAACCCTTTTACTTCCCACCTTTTTTTGTGCCAGGCCCATTTGATTCCTGTGTGTGCCTCCAGCTCTCTTGTGGCTGATGGAGGTCTGAGTGGGTAAAAGTCTGTTGGAATGGAAACATTGGGGAAATTAAAATTAATTTTTTAAAAAAATGCCGATTTATTTGCAGGAATGGTTTTAAATTTTTAATGTGTTAATACAGCTCTGGATATACCCAGGGTGTCACACATCTGCATGAACTGTTTCCACTGTGTTATTTCCTATTTTTAATGCTGGAGGCTTTATTAAAACGGGTTTTATGGAAATGCTTGTCCACACAGCTGTATAAAATGGGCACCCATCTAATGCCCATTTCAAAATGAATCCATCAAATGGCAATTTCATGTTGTAGTGTAACAGGAATCAGTGAGTTTTGGTTGGTTGTTTGCTTGGTTTTGCTTTTTTTTTGTGTGTGTGTGATTTGATTTATTTTTGTTTGTTTGCTTTGTTTTGTTCTTAATGCGGTGGGTTGTTTTTTTTTTCCCTTTTTGCTCTTTTTTTTTTTTTTTTCCCCTTCCTTTTCTCCCCTCTTCCTGCCCCACACAGCCTTTGCTTGTTTTCTCCTGGCTCGCTCACTCACTCATCACTGCTTGCCTGTCTCAAGGTTGCAAGAAAACAGCCAAGCATCTCTGCATCTCTGCGAGCTTATAATGAACTTATCAGGAAAGAACTATAAATACATATCTTGTACCTTTCTTGCATTGGGAGATGCTTCCTCAGGCCATGAATAATTAGGTTGTCCCACCTAAGCTAATTACAAGCTGTCTCACCATTCAAAATAGCCTCTAGGTAACATTGTTAGGATTCTCTCACCAGGTTAATGGGCTCTCTGTGCTCTGAATATTAGGTTGATCTTTATCATTCTGACCAAAAAGACGCTGGATGGGACCTTTTGCCATGCCAATTTGTGACTGCTTTGCTGCTAACAACATCATCTTTCTTCCTTTTTGAGTGGTGAGCTCAGAGGGAAAGGGCAAAGCTCCTCTTGATCAGGTAGATGGAGTCCATCCATCTGCTCAGCCCTGCAACTGAGTCTTTTGAAAGAATTGCAAGGTGGAAGCAAGCAAGTCCTTGGTGTCCCTGCTTGTGTTTAGAGCAGCTGCACAATCTGATCGTTTGCACGTCTGATGTGATTACCTTTCAGATCTGCTCAGTGTTGTCTGACAAGCTTCACTCCCTGCTTATCTGCAAGAAAACAAATGTAGCAGTTATTGCTTACTAGAAAATGCAAGTTGAGCTGTGTGGGTTTTTTTCTTTCCAGTGGGTTTGCTGTGATTTTGTTTTGACAGCTTGAGCTGTGTTTCACTTCGCTTTCATTTTTCACCCTGTCAAAAGAATTTTTAGTGCATTTTTTTTTACCTCCTCCCCCTGCCTCTTGCTGTCTGTATGGATCAGTGCACTGAAGCAGTGACTCCTCCTCTGCATTGCTGGTTTGCAGCTTCCTGTGCTGCAGGGGCCTGAGCTGAACCTTTCTGGATGGGAAGCTCAGGTCAAACCTTGGCCATGTCAGTGGGCAGCATCTTCAGCCGTGGGTAGGACACGCAGGAGGGGAAGCAGGAGTGGACAAGCATCCAAGGAGGGGAAAGTCTTAACATTTTCTTTATTTTTTCACTTGGCTTGCACTGTGTTTCTTCTGACCTGCCCTGGGGAGCAGTGTGCCTTTGGCTGGATCATCTCCACTGCTTGGGGTCAGCTGTTTGAAGTGCTGCTTTGCCTTAGTGTTGCAGAGGACACGGCTTAGGTGCTGCTCCGAGCTGCAGATGCATGTAAGGGTTTAGAGCTTTGACTCCCATTCCTACTTTATGCCCTTTCACAAGCCTATGTTGCTGTTACTGTGGTAATCTATGGAGTCTTCTGGTTGTTTGGGTGTGTTGCCTTTCTAACTAAATCATTTAGCAAATGGTAGGTTTTACACCAAGCTCACTTTTCCATATTGGCATAGCTCAGCTGGCCTGGTGCTGCAGGCTTTAGTGGTAAGTGAATGTCTGAGCTACCCTGATTTAAGCAAGGGAAAGCTGAAATCAGGTTTAAGTGTGCTGTCTTCATGGAAGCAGTTTCTAAATAGCATCAGTAATGGAGCCTTGGGAGAATTGAGCACAGCAGATGGTACAAATCCATTCGTGAAGGTGCAGTCCCTGCCCCCAAGGAGCCCCTGCCCCAGGGGGAGCTGAGGTACAGTAACATACAAATGTGTTACTTGAAAACAAGGTTTGCCAGATCCCTCCTGCACTGAGGGCAGTCCAGGCATTGCATAATCATCCTGGTTTGTTCCTTTTATCAGGCAAATGCTGTTTGTTCGTGCAGAGTGTGTGCAGGGTGCTTTCTCTAGCATACAGGCTGTAGGTGGAACCACAGAATCATTCCAGTTGGAAACGACCCTTAATCTCAAGTCTGGCCATTAACCCAGCACAACTGTGGCCATTAAAACACGTCCCAAAGTACCATGTCCACACAGATTTTGAATCCCTCCAGGGGTGGTGACTTCACCACCTCCCTGGGCAGCCTATTCCAATACCTCACCACTCTTTCAGTAAAGAAATTTTTCCCAACGTACAATTTAAATCTCCCCTGGTGCTACTTGAGGCCATTTCCTCTTGTCCTGTCAGTGGATACCAGAGTGAAGAGACTAACCCCCATCACATTACAAGTTCTAGAGAGCAATGAGGTCTCTGCTCAGTCTCCTCTTCTCTAAACTAAGCAATCCCAGTTTGCTGAGCTGCTCCTCATAAGACTTGCTCTGCAGACCCTGTGGTGATCCCTGCAGGAGCAGGTATCTCTGCTCTCTGTTGGGTTGGTGATGGGGCTGTAGCTGTGTATTGCTCCCTGTGTCTTGCAAGCCCTAGGATATATACTCTGGGGAGCAGATACTGCTTCTCTGCTCAGAAGGAAATGCTCTTGATCACATATCAATTTTTTTCAGTACTTTTTCTCTTTTTTTTTTTTTTTTCCTCTTCTAACCTCAGATTACTTCTCTTGGATGTAGTTTCCCATGTCTGTTGGGCTGTAAGTGTCATTCTTGGCTGCTGAACTCTTCATTCCTTGCAACCTTGGCATTCGGTCGCATCGCACTGACCAGCAGGTCTGGCTCTGTTGTGAAGTCTTCCGAATTCTCCTCGGTTTGTGGAAGTGTGCTTAGGATGAGCAGAGAATGATTTGCCTAACTGGCCAGCTGGAGGCTAGTGTAAAGTAAAATACATGCATGTGCCCTGCTCAGCCTCCCCTGATGCTGGGTCAAGGCTGGCTTATTTTTTTCTGGATCCTCTCTGGAATCTGGGCTCTGGTCCACTTGCTGTCAGTAGTAGTTTACTTTGCTTCTCAGTAAATTCTGAAAGATTGCAAACCCTCCCCCAAAGCTTCAGCCTGGAGAAGAGAAGGCTTCCAGGAGACCTTAAAGTAGCCTTCCAGGATCTGAAGGGGCCTACAGGAAGGCTGGGGAGGGACTATTGACAAGGTCTTGCAATGACAGGACAAGGAGCAATGGGTTTGAAGTGTCAGAGGGGAGATTGAAAGTGGATGTTAGGAGGAAGTTGTTTGCAGTGAGGGTGGTGAGACACTGGCACAGGTTGCCCAGGGAGGTTGTGGAGCACAGAATCACCCAAGGTGAGCTTTGATCTTTGATCACGTTGGGTGATTCTGTGCTCCACAATCTCCCTGGAGGTGTTCAGGACCAGGTTGGATGAGGCCTTGAGTGACCTGTGCTAGTGGGAGGTGTCCCTGCCTATGGCAGGGGGTTGGAACTGGATGATCTTTGAGGTCCCTCCCAACCTTACCATTCTATGATTCTATGTGACTGCATCCATCACATGATGGTTCTGTTAGTGAAAAACAAAAAAAGATTCCTCTTGCTTGTATTGTAGAGTACTTTTAATTCTGCATGAGGGAAGTGTCCTAAGGATTCAAATCCTTAGACATCAGCTCAGGTCTCTTATTTCCCCACCTCGCCCTGCTCCTTACACTCCCTGGTGTTTTATCTTAACAGTAGGATGAATTTGCCATTCCCTGGGTGAAACAGAACACCAGGGAGAAACCCAACCAGGCTGTACCAAGACAATATCTCAGGCTGACATTGACTTATCTATATTTTGAGTACTTAAACATCTCAGCAAGCCTATGAGTGAAGTAGACATCACCACTGTTTCCTTTTTACAAGGAGAGAAACTAACTTGTGAAGAAATTTTTTCCTGTAATAGGCTATGGAAAAGGGCAAGACCACACCCTGTGTTTTAACTCTCTTATCATGGTGCTGGTATTTGGACTAAAACTCCTGAAAATAAGGATCTGGAGTGTACAGCCTGGTGTAAGCCAGTTGTATAATTTTCTCTATTAAAATATTCCCATTAGCCTCAAACCAGCACACAGGCTCAGGTAGGGCTTTGAGCCACAGCCTCTGCCAGGTGGGAGCACTTCTCCTGGCACTCCTCCCAAAGCAGTTGCTGCTGCTGTTCCTGGAGATGGGGCTACAGAGAAGGTGGACCTGTGGCCATCCATAGGACAAGCCAAGCCTTGAGGAAAGACAATTCAGCACTCAAGTGGCATGCAGCTCTGTTAGAGCTTTCTGAATGGCTGTGGGTCCAGTTTAAGTTTGACATTGAGTCTTGACCCCAAACTGTGCCCAGGCAATTAGCTTCTCGGATGTCCCTCAGCTTGGGATCCAGCACAACAGCTGTGCCTTAGTCTACTGCATAAGGTGTTTTGGTCAGGCCCTGAGGACAGGCTGAAACATGGCCCTGAAGGGGAATGTGATTTATCTTTTAGAAGGTCTCTGCCTTCAAAAGATGGATATTTATTGGTATGTGCTCCTCATAAAGCTGAGCATCCTCACACAGTTCTCTGAGTTGTTGTTCGAGAGGTTTGCTGCTGCTGGAGGTTTCCTGATACCAGAGAGGGATGGTAGATGAAAGAAGGGTGATGTTAACAGTGCAGAATAGCTTCCCATTGCACTCCTCCCTGTGCATGCAAAATGCTCCATTCTGCCTGGAGTTTAGCTACAGGTTACATTTGAAGTGTTTGTTGAAGCTCAAAGTGGTTAACACTGGTAGCTTAAAAGAAAATAAAAGCAGCGACTTGAGACAGAAAGGTAGGAGAGAAAGTGGCAGCAGGCTTGTAACTGACACATTTACTGCAGCCTTGAGAGCCAGAAGTATTAGAGAGGACAAAATTCCTGTAATGTTTATATAAGGCTGTAAGAAATTGATTACAGCTCAGATGTGTTTTGTTCTTGCTGCTGGGAGGAATCATAAAAGTATAGTAACAAAGTTTTGAACGTGGTGTTACTGCTGGGCTCCCTTTGCCACAAGCAAAACCTTTAGTTTGTTGTTCCTGCTAATTCGAGTGGTTTGCTTCCAGCTCCTGGGCTTTGCTGCTTGCAGGGTTCAGGTCTTTCAAGCTGCAGTCCTGGGGGAGTTGCTTCTTCTGTTCTCAGTCATGTAAAGTGAAAAGGAGCCCAGGATTTTGCTGGAGTGTGCTTCCCTGCTGAGGTGTCATCTCCTAGCTGTTATTGGTGAGGGAGAACTTGTCCTCTTCCATCATATTAACAGCTTTGGATAAGCTTTTCCTAATGTTCTTTCCAATTTGTCCCACCCAATCTCATCATCCTGCTGAAGCATGCAGAGCTTGGCATACTTGCATGATGGTGTTGGTACCAGGAGGCAGGAGCAAGGCTGCAGGAAAGCTCTCATCTGGCATCCCTGTATTGGGAGATGTTGGGGTCATAGAATGGTCTAGGTTAGAAGGGACCTCAAAACTCATTCAGTTCCAACCCTCCTGTGCCATAGGCAGGGACACCTCCCACTAGTACAGGTCGCTCAAGGCCTCATCCAACCTGGCCTTGAACACCTCCAGGGAGGGAGCAGCCACAACCTCCCTGG
>WBNM01041424.1:19481-31689 GCA_013399055.1 Ramphastos sulfuratus
TCCCTCTGGATGGATCCCTGCCCTCTAGCAAGTCGACTGTGCCACACAGCTTGGTGCCATCTGCACACTTGCTGAGGCTGCACTGATTCCTCTGTCCATGGCACTGACAAAGATGTCAAACAGCACTGGTGCCAGCACTGACCCCTGAGGGAGCCACTTGGCACTGGTCTCCAGGTGGACCTTGTGCCCTTGATCACCACTCTCTGTGTGCCACCATTCAGCCAATTCCTTACCCAGCAGTGCTCCACCCATCCAGTCCATGTTTTTCCCAGTTTAGTGACCAGGATGCCATGTGGGATAGAGTCAAATGCCTTACTCAGGTCCAGGTAGATGCCATCAGTTGCCCTTCCCTTGTCCACTGTCGCTGTGACTTCATAAAATGCCACCAAAAGCTCCTCCAACAGTAAAGTGGTGATACATTCAGAAGGCTGAGATTTACACAGATTGCTGCCTTAATTAACTCAGAAACCCAACTTTTAGATCCTAGAAAAAAGCTTCTTGACACTTTTTGTTACTGTTACTATTATTTTACTCTAAGGTGCTGAGTAACCATGAGCCTGTGCTGTAATCATAGAATCGTAGTATGGTAAGGTTGGAAGGGACCTCAAAGATCATCTAGTTCCAACCCCCTGCCATTGGCAGGGACACCTCCCACTAGAACAGGTCACTCAAGGCCTCATCCAGCCTGGTCCTGAAGACCTCCAGGGAGGTTGTGGAGCACAGAATCACCCAATGTGATCTTTGGTGATCATGTTGGGTGATTCTGTGCTCCACAACCTCCCTGGGCGACCTGTGCCAGTGTCTCACCACCCTCTAAAGAACTTCTTCCTAACATCCAGTTTTGATCCAACTTGGCCTTGATCATCCTCAGCACATCTGATATTTCCTATGTACAAGGTCCAACCATGGATTTGAGTGCCTGGCACCTCTAGTAAACGTCTTGATTCGTGTAATGTAAGCTTAGAACAACAAAATTAGAATCAGATACTCCTTTTTTTTTTTTTTTTTTTTTTTTTTCCTCCCCGTGTTGGTCCTAATCCAAATGGTTTACCCTGGAATACAGCTGAAGGTTTTGCAGTATCTCATAAAACAAATAGGCCTTTGTTCCTCTTTGGAGCTGATGTTTGCCTTAACTCGTGCTGTGGCTTAGCCATGCCCTGACTTCCCTCTTGATCTTTTAGATTTTTCTCAGGGCACGTGCAGCTACAACACTTCCCACTTCAGCCCTCACTGCTAGCTGACAGAGTTGTCCTTTCCATGCTAGAAGGAGCTGCTGCCTGAGCTGGGAGATACACTGATAAAGTCTTTTTTGCTTTGTTTTTACGCGGTGTGTATCATTTCCCACTTGCAACTGTTTTTATTGTGCGGCTGGAAAAGAAAACCCTCTGACTTGGCATCGGCAAAGGAAGCAGAGTGTAAAAGGAAAGAAAAAAAAAAACAAACCCAACTTTAATTTAATAACAGCATTTTGGGGTTCCTTTTGTTCCGTGCTACCTTTTGAACTCTGTAAAAGCAGCGTGCAGATCTG
Organism: Ramphastos sulfuratus; assembly: GCA_013399055.1. NCBI lineage: Eukaryota > Metazoa > Chordata > Aves > Piciformes > Ramphastidae > Ramphastos > Ramphastos sulfuratus. The sequence goes on from WBNM01041424.1 coordinate 21,010, forward strand.
ATTCGCAACAGCGTCACTGCACTGAGCTGCACAAGTAAACACTTTAAATGGGAGGAAGCACCTGCCTGGCGCTATTGTCTCTCTTCTTCCATGAGCAAAAGTCTCTGGGCTGATCCTTCCAGTAAGTGGAGATCCACAGTCAGAGAGCAAAGCTCGCTGCCCTCAGGCCGGAGGAGTGGGAGTGAGTCGGAGGGCAGCCTGGCATGGAGGGGAGCGTGGGCGTGCGCGTGGGCACCCGCAGGCGAGTGGGCTACCGAGCGCTCGCTCATCTCCTTGGCCTGGGCCCCGAGAGAGCAGGATGTCAGGATTATAGCAGTCAGCAAGGTAGGTTCACGTGAGGCTTGCTGTGCCTGAAGCTGTGGGGCTGGGGGAGCTGAAGGACCCTAAGGGGCAGGGAGCTGTCTGTGTACATAATGCTCTGGAGCTGTTGCCGGTGACCCGCGCGTTGAGTTTGCGTAACCAAATGTTTGACTGGAATTGTGTCCTGTTGCATTTCTGTGCTGGCACCTGTGCTGGTTTGAGCTAATNTTCTCTGGTGAGGAACTGGTTAAGGTGTCATGGGTAGATACAACCTGCAAGCAGATTGCAAGACAAGCTTTAGAGCTGGAAAAACTGGATTGTGTGGAAGAGCCTTAAAGGCTAAAATCTCCTGAGTGTAGAAACTACAGGTCAGGAGGTGACTTATCATGAGCTAAGATACTTTTAACTGAAAACAGAAGATCTTTGTTGGTGGATAATTTCTTTTGATCTAGGAAAAAGCATGAAAAAGGTTCCAACTTGAAGCTGATTTTGGATAAGCTGAACTTAGAAAATGCTAGGATGGATTTTCTGTCTCTAATGCTGTGGTCTGTGCCTAACAAGAAATTGTGGGTAGCACAGAAATTGCTGGATCAAGCTCTTAGGGTTGTATAGGAGATCTCGTTAGGGTAGTGTCACTTTTGGATTTATAGGGTTTAGATCTCTACATGTTAGAGATGTTTGCTGGCGTTGTAGCAGCTGGGGAGTTGAAACTGCATCTCAATTAATTAAGAGCTCATTTCTCAGAGTTTGAGAAGCCTTTGGTGAGATGTTGATAATTATTTTATTAATCCTAAAGCAAAAAAACGTTCAGCAGAAACTGTCTTTGTGCCCCCTAGTGGAACAAGTATTTATTCGAAGGCTTCCAAACTGGGAGAAGCTCTTCAGGGGGAAGAAAGCTAAGGAAAAAAGAAAAAAAAGGTGGAGTGAGTGAGAGAGGAGAGAGGATGCAGAGGAGCAGAGCAAGGCCTGAGAGATGAGGAGTTGCCGGAGGTGGATGTGCTTCATCCTTCCTTTGCTGCAGTCCTGACAAAAGTGCAGTGCTAATTACATACACAGACTTTGCTTTTGCAAACAGGGTTGCTAAGGGTAAGGGTTGGATAGAGAAGAGATTATCCCATGCTTGTCTCATCTGGGCTTAGTGAAATTATTCTAGATGCTAGGAGGAAAATCAAGTCTCTGCAGGCTCTCGGCCATTGGTAGTGGCTGTTGATGTCCCTTGGGGATGTGGTGGGAAGAGAAGCAAAGCCAAGCTCGCTCCAGACTATCAATGGGAGATGAAAAGGGCATCCAGAAATTGAAGGATTGGAGAATCTCACCCTGATTTCTCAAAAAGAGTTCCAGAGCAAAGAGGAGAATGGGAATGGGGTCCAGGAAAAAAAAAAAAAAGCAAAAAAAAAAGCTGATTTTAAAAAAGAGAAAAGAAAAAAAGATTAAAAAGGGGGGAGGAAGAGAAATCTGTCCAACATCCATTTTTTAATAGGATAATTACTGTACAAGAGGAACTGCTGATGTGGCTAGAGGTTAGGAGGAGGATTTCAGGTCCTTGTGGTGAACAGCAAAACTGATTTGGCACCAACGAAGGGAAGGGAAGGGAAGGGAAGGGAGAAAGTTCTGGAGGGAGCAGAAGCTGAGTGAGTGCAAGAGGAGAAGCAGCAGACAAGGTGGCAGGTGGTGATGAGGGCTGCTGTGGATGGTCATTTCAGACAAGAGCATCCCGAGGTTTAAGAAGAGGAGTCAGATTTCTCTCTGAATCATCATTACAGAAGTGGTGTGCCTAAGACGTGGCTGATAATTGCTCCCTGCTGCATTGAGAGGTGGTGGGCAGTGGGAGGCTGGAGGAAAATGGTCATGCTTTCATGTCTGGAGATGAACTGCACAGATGGGAGGCTTGGCAAATGAGGCTGCAGAGGGAAAGCTGAAGGAATTGTATTTGGAAATCCAAGCCTGAGTGCAGGCAATAGATTTTCTAATGCATTAAAGATTTCTGTTAAAAGGATGATGATCAGCTTTTAGTACCCACTGGAGGAAAATACTTTGAATATTGTTTTCAGGCAAAGCAAGGTGTGGACTGCAGGGGAGTTTGTCCCTAGGAAGGTGATAAAGCAAAAGGAATTGTGAATCTATTTCAATGGAGGGTTTGCAGAGCAGTAAACCAGGACCTCTTGCCCATGGTGTGATTTCTCCCCAACTCTGTTGACTTCTGTCCATCCACCCACGACACAAGGGCTATTTTACTCATTAACCCACCAAGCTGGACTTTTTATTTCTGTTACTAGAGGTGCTCTCTGGGGCCAGGGGTCAAAACCAGTAGCCGTGTTGCAGGCTGTGGCATGGCTTTGGGATATAAATTCTACTCTCAGTGCAGTCATGAAAACTTCAAGCACAGATGTAGATCGCACAAAATGATGCTGTCCCGTGCACTTTTCTTTTCCTCTCTGTTCTGGAGAGAGATGTTTGGGATGTTATGAGAGCAACAGATGTGAATGTGGTAGAGTCCCCACACCCCTTTCCATCACTGCCATCCTCCCTTTTGTTGTGCTGGACTGTCACTTTTGTTTGTTTTGGTTTGAATTATAATTGCAAAAGCTGTTACAGTACTGTTTATTTGCTGTGTTGTGAGTCACTGTTTATATTTGCTGCTGTTTGCTTTGCTTCTCTCCTTCTGTCTTATGCTTGCAGCCTCAGATCTCCTCCTTGCCCTCCTCTCAGGGCCTCTTCACCTGATTCTACGATGCTCTGTGCTCCTGTGAGTGCAGAGAAGAGTGAACTGACACTGAAGATGCAGAAGTAGGCTTGCCTATTTTTCCCCTTTCCCCCCCCTTTTTTTTTTCTCCTTCTCTTGGCATTTTGTAGTGGAACTTGTTCGAATGAAAAGATTCCTTGTAGACTCCTTCCCTGAGATCTCTATGCTTAATTAGTCTCTCTCTTATTTCTGCCAGGCAGTAAGATCAATTTCAGAGAATGGGGGGGAACCATGCTAAAAAGGCCTTTTTTTTTTTTTAGTGAGATGTCCATGCAGAATTCCATTGTCTGTTGTCATACTGCTGAGTTAATCCTTTCATGTACACTTGTTAATGGGCTGGAAAGTTGAGTGCCCTGCATGAGACCATAAGGCAGAAAAGATTTTGAAGGCTTTTGCTCTCATGGCCTCAGCACAGCAGCAAATTGCTCCCCCTTCCTCAGTCCCCCTGCCACAGCTCCAGCTGGCACTCCTTGGATGTTGAAACATCCAAGGAGTTTATTTTTGGTCCAGGAAAACGTTTTGCCATGCCTCAAAACTTTGCTTGTCAAGATCACTAAAGAAACTGTGAGGTGTAAGGAGGAGACCACAACCTTGGTGGCCAACAGCACAGTGCAAGGGATGGCCCTGACAAGTGGCTTGCCCCAGGGCTGCCCAAGAGAGATTGGCTTGCACTTCTGTTTCCCTAAGAAGGAAAGGAGTCCCTGACTCTTGCAAATCGCCTGCAGCTCTGTGGGTTAAAAGCGCTGGGTAAGGGCTTGTTTTCAGCTGGAAAATCTCACTGTCTCTTCATGGGATTAAAATGAAGACCTAAACTCTTCCTCTCAAGCCATTTTAGGAGGCTAACTTGTCTCAGCTTGCTTCGAAGCTTTACAAGCTTGGTTCTGCTGCTCAGGCTACCAGCGCTATTCCTGTTCTATGCAAAGGCACATTCTGAGGTGCTCTGGGTTGAGGTATCTGATCACAGGGCCACAGTGTGGCCCCAGTTATGAGGAGCTGTTGCTCTGTCAGGAATTTGGGTCAACGAAGCTGGCTTCTGGGAGCGGGGGTAGGTGCTCTGGGTGGATGTGGAAGGGGCTTCCCCTGTTTTCATGGCCTTGGGCAATCCCTCCTCTTCTTGCTCCCAGTAAAGCGCCGACCTTGCTAGCCAAGAAAATCAAGCAGCTCCTCGTCTTTGAAATCTGAAAGGTAACGTCTTGCAAGTCGCTCTGTATATTTATCAAGGAGAAACAGGCAATTTATTTGTGTCAGCTTAGCAGAGCTTCAGCTTGCAGAGCTCCATGTGGGAGAATTAAACACAAGCCCTGAGTCTGGCTCGGGTCATTCACCAGCTCAGCAAATGTTTGATTGCAACTCCACTGTAAAACAGCTCCAAGCTTCTTGTGCCTAAATTAGCAGCCTTGATGGAAAGCAGGCAGGTTTTCAGGTGCAAGATGTCCATTTTTGACTCTTTAACTGTTTTTAGGTGGCCCCACAGAAGGCACATTTTCCACTCCTGTTTCTAATGCAAAGCCTTTTAATGATCTCCAAATTATAAACCTTCAAGTTTAGTGCTTGAGTACCTGGAAGAAAATGCTCACCTTTGAGTGGGTAGCAATCAGTGTCAGAGGAAGCAGAGAGTGGATGGTATGTTTTAAATGGTGTCACTTCCAACAACTGGAATGTATAATTTAACTCACTTATGTTTAATCATCCTTTAAACCCTAAATTTCAGTCTCTGCTGCTTGACTTGCAGGAAGCTGATAGCTTTTTAATGCCACTGTGATAACACTTGAAATTTCCTTAAGCTGCTGTATGCTGTGATGTGGCTTTTTACCACACGTGTGGGTGCTGCACCCGCAGCCAACTGTCCCAGCCCAGCTGCAGCTGCATACAGGGCCTGGGCTCTGCATCGCCTTCCCCCAGCCCCAATTTCGGAAGTCTCAATTGTTTTACCTTTTTATGGAGCCATAACATCTGCTGTAAATGCCACAGCAAATGTAACAGCTGCTGAGGGTGGGATTATAGATCTGGGCTCCATGCATAACAGCTAAACATATTTTAGTAATTCAGCAGGTCAGAAAGTAAAGCTGATAAAGCTGTGTGCATCCTGCTCTGGATCTCTGTGGTGGGGATGTTTCCCGCTGGAGCCAGGCTGTGCCCACTTCAGACTGGGGTCCAGTGCCTGGAGGTGGAAAGCTTTGATTCCCTGTGTTTCAGCAAGGAAAAGTTGCAATGTGGAGTGCAGCGGATCCTGATCCTGCCTGGGGAGCAGAGCAGCGACGCTCCCTCGGGAGGGGTTTGTGGGAGCCCATTGGCTGCAACCAAGCACGTGGAGCTGTGGGAGCTTAGCTGGGGCTGTTAGTGTCACCGACTGCGTGCTGCAGGGCAGTGTGCTCGGCTTACACTTGCATTTGGCAGCAAGGCATGTGTGTGCGTGCACACGTGTGTACGTACCAGGCGCGTGTGTGCGCGCACGTGTGTGTACATACACAGAGACATGGACATGTGAACGAGGAAGCCGTGTATGTGTTTAGCATTACATGGGACTGTGGGCCCTGGCTGCCTCCCCTCATCCTGTTCCCTTGCCCCTGTCCCTCTGGGCAGTCTGACTGTGGATGAAATAATTTAATGCAACTCTTGCTCTGGGTGACTGGTTTGATGGCATTAGCAGAGGGAGTGGAATTTCATCCATAAAGAATACAGCTGGGCCGCTAGGGAGTGAGCCCCAGCAGAAGGGGGTTTGAAGCAAAGGGGACATTATACCCTCTGTCGATGGCCTTGATTTGAAATTCCGTGTTGAGAAAGCATTATAGCAGACTGTTTGCCTGCATGGGAAATAGGTAGCTTTTGTTGTGCCTGGCAGTCAAATTATATAGCCTTAAATTAGAAGCTGCCACTTCCATTTAGGCTAAAACTTGCTTTCCTGTATATGCATGAGCATATTAGCGTTTCAAGCCCGCCGAGCTCTACCGAAAGTGCACCAGATTTGCAAAGGAGCCCATTAGTGCTCGCTGAGGTTAACAGCAAGGAGGGGGCAGTGGGGAGGAACATCTTAATGAGCCAGGGTAAAGAGTTGATGTGAGGACGCGGAGCGCTCAGAGCCACCTTCTGCTGTGGGAAGAACGTGGCTGCGGCAGCAAGCTTAGTCAGCGAGCAGCTTGGCCATCCTGTTGCGATGAGGAGCCAGAGGTTTCCAAACTGCCTCTCTCCCACAGCATTGGAAGTGGCTCAACTGTGGATTAGGACATGATGGAGGAGCTTTGGTCCTTTCCTACCTGCAGATACCAAGTGAACCAGGTGCAGAGGAGAAAAGAGCTCCTACTGGCTTTGTTTCTCTGGGGCTGAGGGGAGCCAGGCCAAGAGAGAGGCGAATGCTTTGTGAGCTGTAGGAATGACTTCACTGCCCTGCCACAGGACAGCCCAAGAAATGGATGGGAGAAATTTGTGAAAGATCCTGGACAAAGCTGTACGCAGACCAATATGATCCAAGCAATGCCCATTTATTGAATATGAGCATGCACTTATATACTTTCTAACAGACTATGAGAGTTAATTTATTGTTAAGCAATTGGTCTAAATCATTAAGGCATGAACTGCGTGGCATTAGGCAATTGGTGTAAATCATTAAGGCACAAGCTGTTGGGGCATTAAGCAATTGGTTCATCATTATCTGTTTAAACGCTTCACGTGAGACTTTGGTTTTGCTTTGGTCACCCTGTTGTGCAGCTCTTCTGCAGGCTGCTACAGCTGGTGTCCTTGGCCTTCAAGTGAACCTTCATGCAGGCTGTGAAACTTTACAGTTCACAATTAGCAGTTAGCACAGGCTGGATTGCTTACATGTCCATTTAATACAAAGTATTCCCTACAGGAGAACAGCCCAAGAAATGGGTGGGAGAACAGCAAATGAACACCAGCCTGGGCAGTCTGCACTCAGCACAGTTTGGGGCAGCCTGGAGGTGCTCCAACTGGAGCTGCTGTGCTGACTACACTCAGGCTGTCATCTGCTTGGGGATGCGGCCAGAGCTGACCTCTCTGACCTCCACCAATGCCTCTTATGTACAGAGAGGCTTGGCACCAGCCGCTAGTGACTCCCTCCTGGTGGTGCTGCCATGCCACCTCTTGCCTTCTCCACACTAGAGCCTTTCTGACAAGGTCCTCCCGTGACAAGAAACATTCTATGTCCTCCCTAGTGCCATAGGGGTGGCCCCCGGCTGTCAGAGCTGGGCTGTATCCTTGGCATCAGTGCTGTGCTGCCTCAGCAAGACCTGGGCTGCAGAAACCTGTGGGGGTGTGGAAGTGAAATACATCTAGTGGAAGAATGCAGGGTTTCACTTATTATCCCATAATTGTAGAAGTCTTGCAGCTCCTGAGGAGGCTTAGAGTTAGTAGGAACCTACCCTCAGTGTTGTGTTGACTTTGCATGGGAATTTCACTTCAAAATTTGAGGGATTTGGCCTGGAAGCTCAATGGAAATATTGGAGTTTTAGAGAGAAGATCTTACAGTGAAACCTGGACCCTTTCCTCTGTGCATTTACAGCTCTCAAGATTTTATTTTTTTTTTTTATTATTATATATTAAAATACTCTGTAGTGACAGGAAGAGCTGAAGGAATAATTGGAAATTTGTTCTGTGCATGTCACCTTGTTTCACATTATTGAAGTAATGGCAGAGAGCTCCCAATTTCCTTGAATTTATTCCCTACTTAGAATTAACCACAGCATAAATTTCTAAGGTGAAAAAAAACACTCAAACATTCATGCAAGTCATGAGATAAGATTAAAATAAGTGAAGTAATCATTTAGCTTACTTACTGCCTCCTGCCTCCCATGATTTAGAGCAATGGCATCTGTTGAAGGGTCCTTTAGCTCTAGGATTTTTCTCCTTTTGTAATGTAAAGGTTCATTTTATTTTGTTACCTGGGCAAAAACGATCTGAAAGCCTTTCCTTAATAAAAGTGCATGTTCCCACCACATCACATGACCCCAGGAGCTGAGGTTTTTTTAGAAAACCAACAGATATGTGTGAAAATCATCAATCTTGGCAGCACCGAAGTCGTTAAGGAGAAGTTCAGAGCTGTATTTGCTCAGAACTGAGCATCTTGGGACTGGGTAGGTTGTGGCAGTCTGGCTGAGCAGCATGGCTTTGAGAGTTCCTAGTACAAGTGCATATGATTTTATTTCCAAGTTTATTTTTTGCTGCACTTGGTAAAACTTTTCACTGCAGTGATTGACTTATGAAAGGCAAAACCCTGGAGAACTGCAGTTAGCTTCTTTGTGGAAACATGGATTTCGTTCTTTGCCAAGCATTGTAAATGTAGGTAGAATCACAGAATCATAGAGTGGGCTGGGCTGGAAGGGACCTCCAAAGGTCACCCAGTCCAACCCCCACCACAGTTAGCAGGGACATCCTCAACTACATCAGGCTGCTCAGAGCCCTGTCGAGCCTTACCTTGAATACCTCCATGGAACGAGCCTCAACCACCTCCCTGGGGAACCTGTTGCAGTGTTCCCCCACCTCATAGTAAAGAATTTGTTCCTAACATCCAGTCTAAATTTGCTCTTCTCAAGTTTGAAGTCATTGCCCTTGTCCTGTCACTGCAGGCCTCTGTAAACAGTCTCTCTCCAGCCTTCCTGTAGATGCCCTTTGGGTACTGGCAGGCTGCTATTAGGTCTCCTCAGAGCCTCCTCTTTTCCAGGCTGAACACTCCCAGCTCCCCCAGCCTGTCCTCATAGCAGAAGTCTTCCAGCCCTCTGATTGTTTTCGTGGCCCGCCTCTGGACCTCCTCCATCAAGTCTATGTCCTTCCTGTATTGAGGGCTTCAGACCTGGATGCAGTACTCCAGGTGAGGTCTCACCAGAGCAAAGTGGCAGAATCACCTCTCTGGGTCTGCTGGCAACAAATGCCTCTTTTAATGCAGCCCAGGTACTAGAGACTCACTGTGCACCTTTGCTGTTTGGAGTACCTGGAGGTTCCTCATTTTGATGGCTCAGGTGGCATGTACCCAGCTCTGGGTGGGCATGCTGTTGTCACAGCGTGGGCTGTCTTGTTGGGGAGCTCTGAGCTGTGCCTTGATTTTGTTTTTTGAGAAAGGTACAAGCTATGGAAAACAAGAACTTAAGAAGAGGAGGGCTCAACAATATCACCAAGTGATCTTGTATTAAAGACAGTCTGTTACTATTCTCTTCTTTAATCGTAACAATCTGATAGCTCCTGGCTGGCAAGAGATGTGCTCCAAAGGATGGTGCTCATGCCAGGGTGGGTTTGCTGTTCAGTGTGAACCAGTAGGAGACCAAGGTCATTCTGGTGGAGACTGGTGTGTCCTCTTGGGCTGCTTCACTGGGTCTTTGTAAGGAAAGACTCAATTTAAATTGAGTCTCTTTGAATGTAATGATTTTTTTGGAGTTCTGGACCCTGATGCTTCCTTGTGCTGTAATGAGTGAAGCCTGGGTCTGCCTGGTCCCTGCCTGGTCCTGCCAGACCCTCCATCTGCATTGCTGCTCAGCAGTGCCCCATGGTAACAGTGGCCCCTGTCCCTGGGGGTTGTGTGTGATTACTGCTGAAGAGTGACCCTCACCTCTACTGCAAAGCTCCATCAGCCTCCAGGCCAACCTGCTGTTGCGCAGCTTGCTCTTTGGGCAGTTTAACTTGTGCTAAATTTCAGAGTAAAAGGAAACAGCCTGGTATCAGAGGTTTTGTGAGCACCAGAGGAGACCTGAAGAAAAGAGAGGGAAGAGTCATCTGTTACCTATATTCATGCTGATGGCTTATAGAATCATAGAATGGTAAGGTTGNTGTGCTGGGGTCTCCAGAACTGCAGACAGGACTGCAGGTGGGGTGTGAGGAGAGCAGAGCAAAGGGACAGAATCCCCTCCCTTTCCCTGCTGCCCACACTGCTCTTGCTGCAGCCCAGCACACAGTTGCTGTCTGGGCTACTGGCAGGAGTCACTGAGTTTGGAGTGCTGATAATACTGCTCTTCAGTCACCTACTTTCAGCGTGGCTGGGCTTCTTCTACACCCCTTTGAGCCCCAACTCAGTTAAAAGGGCATATTTGCAGGTTGGGAATACCTGGGGAAGTGGCATCATTTACTAGTCAGATATGCTAAACACTGATATTTCTGTAGGTAGATGTGCAAGTCACTGTGCCAGATCTGTCCCAGCTGGCCGGTGGGGATGCCAGCCGCTGCGCAGGCATCTGTCAGAGTCTTGGTCCCCATCCCAGCCGTCTGGCCAGATTGGCACCAGTGTTGTACATAAATAGCACGTTTATAAGAATGTAACTGGTTTAGGATTTTCACCTGAGGTGTGATATGGCACATGTCAGGGGGATCCTGCTGTGAAAAGGGCAGAGCGAGCCCCCCAGCTGGGAGAGCAGTGCCCACCTGGCCAAGCATGGGTTTTCATGCTGGAGTACAGGCCACATAAGGAAGCTATATGGAAATTGGAGCAGTTTCTGGTGCAAGATTTCTGGCAACCTTCAACTCCAGGGAAGCAGTAGTCCAAACGTGCACTTCCAGCTGCAGGGGAGCAGCCTGCTGTTTTCATCTTCTGCCCATTTCCCTTTCCCATCTATAAGATTTCCCGTCTTGGCTCCAGCAGCTGTGGTTGTGCTGCTGATGCTGTTTGCATACTGGAGGAGGCTTTTTTTTTTTTTTTTTTT
>WBNM01041424.1:31702-52338 GCA_013399055.1 Ramphastos sulfuratus
TTTTTTTTTTTGACAGTCGCTTGGGAGCTGTTCCTTATTTGCCTAAGTTCTGGGTTTACAGTGATGCAAGCAATGTGATACTGTTTAGCAGCTGTAATAGAGGTCGAGGCCTTGTTGTCTTAGGTATTGTAAAAATGCCTTGTAAAAGGCTCTACAGTATCCAATAGTGCTACAGGCAGGGCAAGCAACAGAAGGAATAATCCAGACTTCCACATCTGCTCCTTACAGCTGAGAAACTGAGGCGCAGCCATACACAGTATCACAGTATACATGAAGGTGTGTTTTGCCAGCACCTGAAATGGGACCCAGATCTCCCCTGTTTTGCTCTAAAGACCTTTTGTTTGCATAGGTTGATTTAGAGCCAGTTGCTGAAACAAGCTCCTGCGGCGTGCACTTCACTCGCTGCTTTATCCCCTTTTGAGTTGAAATGCTTTGAAACGGATCCAGGATAAAGCTCATCCACTGCTGGGACATCTCTAATCTACTTTCAGCAAAGCGTGGCTTGGTGGTTTTTTTTTTTTTTTTTTCTCCCTGCCTTAAACTTGGCTGAGGAGGAACTGGGAGCATGCTCAGTGTCGTGCGCCCAGGTATGGAGCAGAGGAGAGGCTGTGGTCACGCCCTCTGCCAGCACTTTGTCTGCTTGGGGATCCCAAAACGGAATGAATGAGTGAGAGAAGGAAGCAGGTAAGGAGTGCTGAGCACGGGCTTGCACGCCATAACTTAATCCCAGGGCAGGTTTTTCTCTTCTCCCTAAGACACAAGGAAGAGGCTTGAGTAGGAGTGAATGGGACTGGAAGGAGTTTCTCAGGGTGCACCCTCAGGCAGTGGCTGCGCTCGCTGCAGTGACTCTTTGTTCGCTCCTTCTGCTCAGCCCATCCTTCGGAGCCATCTTGAGCGCTCAGGTTGAGCTGGTTTGTTTCTAATTAAGTTCCTGGTGTGCTGGCTGTCAGGGCAGAGTTGCCCATCAGTCAGCCAGCCTGTGACACGTATCTGTGTGTTCAGTGCCAGTGTCAGCTTTGGCTCCAGCTTGTATTTTCGAAAATTTACTTTACAAGCTGCAAGTCTTAACAGGAAAAGCTGTTGGGTGATTTTTTTTTTTTATTTACTTTTTTTCTTTTTGTAAAAGAAAGAAAAATTAATCCTCTTCAATGCCTTGCTTCTCTGAAAACAGTAAAATTGTTACCGTGGTTGTTCTGAAGTGGCTGCTGGAAAGGGCAGTTCTACTACCCTTATACCCTACCCTATTACCTGGTCCCCGGGCAGCAGAGAAGTTGTGCGAGTTCTTTGCTGCATTGCAATCCTAAACAGTAATGTTGCAGTTCTGTTTCCTTGCCGTGATCTTTACTTAAAGGTCACTCTGGTTATAGTTCCTAAATGATTCGAGCTCTAATAAATAGCTTATTTCACATCGGCAAGCCAAATGATGACTTGATTTCAGGATATAAATTCGCTTTATTTCTTAAGGCATTGTTTGCTTTTACCATTAAAGTTGTTTACAAGAAATGGTCTTTAAGCAATATATTGTTCACTTGTGCATTTTAAGAGAACAACAATAAAACGTTATTGTGCTTCTGATTTCCCTTTGAAAAGGCAAAGTAACCCTCCAAACGTGGTTGCTTTCCGTGCTGTAATGGTTCTGTGCTCCCCACTATTGTTTTCCTTAAATAAAAAGCACAAGATGATCCTGCCTTGCAGAAGCCTAACAATTGCTTTTATAAACAGTCCCTGCTCCGGTATCAGTTGTAAAGAACGAGATTCTTGTTTATGATTGTATCTTCTTAATGAGAATTCAAGTCGTTGTACACCTCCCGTGCGTTTGGAACTAATTGTACCGTGAGTCATTGGCTCCTGATACAATGTGATGTAAATGGAGGAAGTCCATACGTGAAGGGCTTGCACAGCCCAGGGTGTCCCAGCAAGGAGTGCTCTGGACATGCCTTCAGAGAAGGTCTAAAGCAAAACCTCCTGTTGCTTGTGGCTTGGTGCAGTAGCAGAGGTAGGTACCGGCCTATCTGCGGGCGCTGGTGAGGGCTTACGAAATTGGGAGCACCTGCAGGTAAGCACAGGTTTAAATAACTGGTTGAACTCAGCCTGAACTACTTCTCCTTTATTGCCTCCACCTGCATGTGCTTCTGATCATCAGGGAGCCATGGTGGGGGTGGTTGGGTAGATTTCCTTCTTTGTTTATGAAGGCCTGATGATCAATGTTGGGAGTTCCCCCATCCCCCTCATCTTGTTGGTCAACGCAAATGGCTCTCAGGTGACTGTTCAGAAAGGGAGAGGTTGGCATTTACAGCTCTGACAGAAGCTGCAGGAGGGTGCAGGCAACGTCTGTGTGATGAGTTTGTTGGGCCAGCATCCTCCAGAGTGCTCCGCAACCAGGAAAGGTGAGTGAGAGCTCTCAGCTCTAGGGAGACAAGGCATGGCTTTAGATACTGTGGGGTGAGCAAGGGCTCTGTAGCCTCCTGATATACTTGCAGGTGTTGGAGGCTTTGTTGTAAGCACTTGAACTTCGACAGTCTGAGGTGAGGATGATGTGCCAATATTGTTGTCCTACCTGCCCCCTGCCTCAGGCAGGAATGTGGTGGGAAGGTTGTTTTTCTCCATTAGAAAGGGCTGATGTATTTTCACATCTAGAACTCACTGCCCTGTGTGCTTACGAGTTTCAAAGGCATTACTCCATACTAGTGACTGCTGTCATTTGCTACCTGTGCCCTCTGTGCTTTCCCAGCATCATCTTTGTGATGGTCCAAGGGCGGCAAAAGCACCTGAGCTGGGCATGGACTGGTTTGTGAGGATTGCTGGGCTGAGCTCAGCCGTTCCTGTGCTGCTGCAGTGTCTCTCCTGAGTGTCTCTGGTGGGGGGAGAGCCAGCACTGCCCAGGGGAAATGTTGGCTTGTCTTGTTCATCTATTCTAGTTATGTCTTTTGTAATGTGGATACTGTTCTTCCTTCCTCTCTCTCTCCTGAAGTAACACTGCTGGAGCACAGAGTTTTACCTTCTCCGTGTAGGATTTTCCAACAGCAAAGCTCCAGGGGTGTGCCTCTGGTGCCTCCATGCTTAGTAATCTCTAGTTTCTGCAAGGGAGCTGAAACCTTCCTTCACACACAGCAACAGAGGCTTCAGGCCTGGCACACTGGCTGTGCCCTGTGCTGTCTGCCAGGGAGAGCCTTTGAGGAGACAAAGCTGATTTTTCTTGCTGCTTGCAGTCTCCCGTGGCATTATCCATCTCCAAAAGTACTTCTCTTTGAGTGAGTTTAAGGGTAAAACAAAGCCTGGCAATAAACAGCCTTCTGAAAGTGCTTATCCTTCCTCTTCTGATCTTGCTGCCTTTTGTCTTGAGGCTGTTCTGACCTACTCATGTCAAGAGAGCAAAGAATCTGTGAGACTCTGATAAATTTGTACAGCCCCCATGTAGTTTTGGAGAAGGTTTAATTTGATCTGACGTTTACTAATCTGCCAAGACTTTCAGTGATTTGTTTTCATACCAGGCCGAGTTCCATGTGCCATAGAGAAACAGCTAAACGTATTGCAGGGCTAACAAAAAGCCAAGTATTTGTATTCACACACTTGAAAATTCCTTTCTGCTTGCTTATGTGGGGATTTATTCCTTTTGCTGACTGTCAGGTTGCTGATTTCATTCACCTGGTGATGTGCTGGCAGAGCATTTGCTCTGAATTATGTGAGGCTTTTTGTTTGGTTTAGTCTCGCTTTGCATTCATATTTTCCTAAGTCTGTCACCTTGAAGTGCCAATTGCAAAAGTGATTCCAAGTATCAGATCATTTTTCTACCCAGCACGTATGACTGCTCCAACAGCAGCTTATGTAGTACACAGATAGTCTTGAATTTATGTCCTTAAATGGGTCTTCAAGTGGGGTAGGAAGGTCTCTTTGCACTTTGCAAGGCAATCAGGGAAACAGTGAAATTCTTCAATGGTTGCTTGGTTGCTTTGGGATTTTTTTTTTTTTTAAATTTTATTTTTCCCCCTTCTATTTCTTTGTGTGTTTTAGGACAAACTGATTACATAATACTAGAAAGAGTTTGGCTTAGGTCTGGAGTCTACATTCAATGAAATCAAGCTAGGAGCTTATTCAAACCCTTGGATTAGAAAATTTCATGTTTCAGTTCTAATCCTTTGTGTATGAAACCCAGAGAGTGGAGCCTTTTTTGTGAACACAATTCCTTTACAGAAATCCCTAATGATGGCATCAGTGTGACATAGGAAGGGTTGTGCATGAGGAAAAGCTAGTTCTTTTGAGGGGGGGGGGAAACCCAAAATCACAAACCCATACCATATTCAAACCTTTATGCTATTAATTTTGAGCTTGAATGGTGTACTGCCTGCCACAAAATCAAGCATGCTGATGGATCTGACAATAACCCTGCCTGTATGTGGGGTACCAAATGAAGGTGTTAACCTGGAGTATCCCATCAGTTGAAGTTTGTTTTCACAGTGCCATGAAAAGTCTTTTTTCTTTTTTTTTTTACAGCTGAGACATTGGGTTAAGGTCTCCAGGACTGAATTACAAACTTGTAGTCAAAGGCAGTGCTGGGGACTGCCCTGCTCTGAGGTCTCTGCTCTTATCACACCAGTGGCTTTGCTGCTTCTTTCAAGGAAAGCCCAAGTCAGTACTTGCTGAGTGACCTTATGCCACATAAGCTTCTGTTGCCCAATTTCCGTATCTGTTTCCTTCCTTGCAAACCCTCCAGCTCCTTCCTCGATGGCGGACAGAAGGGAGCACAGCAGGGACTGTTCCTGTGTGGGAATTAGGTGGGGGTGCCTGTGAGGGCATGTTAACCCCACCAGGGGAGGCAGAAACAGCCATATGTCATTATGCTCTCATAACTGCAGTAACATCCCTCTTCCCTGCAGCCCTTTGTCCGGGTAAAGGGCTCCAGCCAGCGTAGCCAGCCCCGGGGCCTTGTGGCACAGTCATCTGTGTCCTTGTTTTATTTCCTCAGCTTGTATTTCATTAACCTTTTACCCTGTTTGCTTTCTGCAGACTAATTTCCAACAGGCACCCGAGCAAGCTCAGGGTTCCTGGCCCCCTCCACACTGCTGTGCACACGATCAATAGGCTCGACCTTTCTGATGGATGCTCAGTGCTCCCGCAGCAGCACCGGTGGAAGTGCCAAGCTCCTCATCCTCCTCCTCGCCTGCTGCAGCATCCCTGCCTGGGGCTGGGGAGGCAGCTCTGCTTTAAAGCAATGCAGGGTGTTTTACAGCCTTGTAACATAACAGCAATCAGGAAGGGGTTAGTTCTTCCTGGAATTAGTATAATGTTAATTGGCTGCCAATGAACCTGGAGTCAAGAGTAGCTGGCTGTGCACTTTGCTTGCTTTGGTTTAAAAACTATTTAGGCTAAGATCTGTTGACACAGCTTAAAGCTGTGTAGAAAACCTTGGGGCATGTGTGTGTTGTTGGTGGTTTTTTTCTTTTGTTTTTTCCCATATTCACACCATGTAATAATCATAGAATCATAGAATGGTAAGGTTGGAAGGGACCTCAAAGATCATCTAGTTCCAACCCCCTGCCATAGGCAGGGACACCTCCCACTAGTACAGGTCACTCAAGGCCTCATCCAACCTGGCCTTGAACACCTCCCTGGGCAACCTGTGCCAGTGTCTCACCACCCTCACTGCAAAGAACTTCCTCCTAACATCCAGTCTAAATCTCCCCTCTGCCAGTTCAAACCCATTGCCCCTTGTCCTGTCATTGCAAGACCTTGTCAATAGTCCCTCCCCAGCCTTCCTGTAGCCCCCTTCAGATACTGGAAGGCTACTCTAAGGTCTCCTGGAAGCCTTCTCTTCTCCAGGCTGCAGAGCCCCAACTCTCTCAGCCTGTCCTCACAGCAGAGCTGCTGCAGCCCTCTGAGCATCTTCATGGCCTGCTCTGGACCCGCTCCAACAGTTCCATGTCCTTCCTGTGCTGGGGGCTCCAGAACTGCACACAGGACTGCAGGTGGGCTCTGAGGAGAGCAGAGCAAAGGGGCACAACCCCCTCCCTTGCCCTGCTGCCCACACTGCTCTTACTGCAGCCCAGCACACAGTTGCTGTCTGGGCTGCACTCACACTGCAGCCTCATCTTGAGCTTTTCGTCACCCCAGACCCCCAGGGCCTGTTCCTCAGGGCTGCTCTCAGCTATTCCCCACCCAAGTTGGCAGAAGGTTTGGGATGTCCACCAGCTTTACTCAGTTTTCAGTATCAGCATATTAATTGCACACTTGGCATTTTACAATTGCAATTACTCTATTATCAAAGGAGTTGCTCAATATACTCTGATAGATTCTGAGTTGAGAAAGCATTCATCATGCCTGGATTCTTTCTGGGATTTAAAAATAACACCAAATTTTGAAGACAAAGGTTCTAAGATTGGCCAACTTGCTTCTCAGAGGGACTTTTCATAGCAAAGAGAGTATCTGTGTCTTTAAAATTTAGGGAACCTCTGAGCTGGAACTCCTCTTGCTCTGTTAGAATTTTTGCTGTGTGTGATTGATTCCTAAAAATGAATAGTGAGACATTTACTCTCTTCCTAAGGAAAGTTGCTTGTGCCACATGTTGTAAAGCTGGGTAGGAAGGGTGGAAGTTTCTGCTTTTACTAGTACTGCTGCTGTCTGATGTTCAGAGTGACAAGGGAGAGGTTTGTGTGTCCCTTTTGGTGCTTACGGCCTGGCTTTGCCCAGATGCTTTGCAGTTAGTGGCAGTGGGGAATGGTGCTGCAAGCTGGGGTGCCACACGGGCAGGTGAAGCAGACTCTGCAAGATGTGGGTTGTAATCAGAGGAGAATGGTGAAGGAAAGAGCAATTGAGTGTACACTGCGCAGGTTTGCAGATGGCACCAAGCTGTGTGGCACAGTCAACTTGCTAGAGGGCAGGGATCCATCCAGAGGGACCTGGACAGGCTGCAGAGATGTGCCCAGGCCAACCTCATGACATTCAACAAGGCCAAGTGTAAGGTCCTGCACCTGGGTAGGCACAATCCCAAGCACAGCTCCAGGCTGGGTGGCAAATGGCTGAGAGCAGCCCTGAGGAACAGGCCCTGGGGGTGTGGGGTGCTGAAAAGCTCCAGATGAGGCTGCAGTGTGAGTGCAGCCCAGACAGCAACTGTGTGCTGGGCTGCAGCAAGAGCAGTGTGGGCAGCAGGGCAAGGGAGGGGATTCTGCCCCTTTGCTCTGCTCTCCTCAGACCCCACCTGCNAAAAGGGGATTTTTTGCTTGATTTCAGCTACTGCTCCTGTTCAGGTTTCTAAGCCCTGAAATGCTTCTGTTCTCCACTCCCTTACCTTCTGTTTTTTATTGGTTAATCCTGTTCATCAGCTCACACCAACAAACTGCGTAAGTGTCTTTATTACTTAAGTTTTTCCTTGCATTTGCTAGAAGTGTGGCTGTGAGTTTTTGGTTTGGAATAGCCCAAACCTCCAGGTCATTTCCAACCAGCTGAGGGCTTTCAAATCATGTGTCCCAAATCAGTGCTTTTAGCTCCCGAGCCCTTTCTTTGGAATTGTGAGAGGCTTTGTTCCTTGCATGGTCTCCAAGTCCTAGGTTAGTATGTTGCTCTGTGTAAGGACCATGGTGCTAAGAGCACTGTGTCTCAGACATTCTTGGGCAGGTGATTGGGTCCTGACCATTCAGATGCTTCTTGGCCAGGGCTTGGGTCATCTTGTGGCCCATGACAGGGCCCAACAAGAGGAGCAAACCAGCACCAAAGTGCTGCAGGATGATGTGCGGTCACATCTGGAGATGGAAAATCTCACCTCCTGCAGGCTCATCTCAACATCCTGAGGAATTTGGCTCAGTCTGGTGCCTGAGATTTCACCCTTTCTAAAAATAAGCTTAGATTGCAGGTTGTGTTCCCATTATTGAGAAGGAGTGGTTGGAACAGGGCTGTGGGCTGTTGCACGTTGCAGGGCAAACAGTAGAGAACTGTTTAAAACAGGAAAGATGCTTTTTTTTTATGATACTTTTTTCTCTTTGCTTCCTTTTTATTATTATTATAAATGACCTAGGCAATACACTGTAAGAGTTGATCCTAAAAGTCTTAAAAATGCTGGCTCAGGCCCAAACCTTTATGTTTGCCAGGGTTAAGTATGATGTGTGTTTTATATGCACCAGAAGAAGGTTGTACATGTGGGGCTTGTTTTATGTCTTCAGATACTTGACATGCAGAAAAACAGAACTTGTAACTCTTTGCTCACTGAGATGCTTTGCAAGAGAAGCCAAACCAAAGAGATTCTCCATTTGCTTTCATCACCCTAAATGTTTCCACGTGAGCCTGCTTTAGCATGAAATTCAACAAGGCCAAGTGCAAGGTCCTGCACCTGGGTAGGCACAATCCCAAGCACAACTCCAGGCTGGGTGGCGAATGGCTGAGAGCAGCCCTGAGGAACAGGCCCTGGGGGTGTGGGGTGATGAAAAGCTCCAGATGAGGCTGCAGTGTTCATGCAGCCCAGACAGCAACTGTGTGCTGGGCTGCAGCAAGAGCAGTGTGGGCAGCAGGGCAAGGGAGGGGATTCTGCCCCTTTGCTCTGCTCTCCTCAGACCCCACCTGCAGTCCTGTGTGCAGTTCTGGAGCCCCCAGCACAGGAAGGACATGGAAGTGTTGGAGTGGGTCCAGAGGAGGCCACGAAGATGCTGAGAGGGCTGCAGCAGCTCTGCTGTGAGGACAGGCTGAGAGAGTTGGGGCTGTGCAGCCTGGAGAAGAGAAGGCTTCCAGGAGACCTTAGAGTAGCCTTCCAGGATCTGAAGGGGGCTCCAGGAAGGCTGTGGAGGGACTATTGACAAGGTCTTGCAATGCCAGGACAAGGGGAATGGGTTTGAAGTGGCAGAGGGGAGATTGAAAGTGGATGTTAGGAGGAAGTTGTTTGCAGTGAGGGTGGTGAGACACTGGCACAGGTTGCCCAGGGAGGTTGTGGCTGCTCCCTCCCTGGAGGTGTCCAAGGCCAGGTTGGAGGAGGCCTTGAGTGACCTGTGCTAGTGGGAGGTGTCCCTGCCTGTGGCAGAGTGGTGGAACTGGATAATATTTGAGGTCCCTTCCAACCTTAACCATTCTATGATTCTGTGAGTTGGACTAGGTGTTCTCTGGAGGTCCCTTCCATCCTCTACCATTCTGTGTGTTGGATGTGAATCATTAGAATGTAAGCCTGGCAAAATTCACCCTCCCTTCACACAAGGAAGATGATGAGCTGAGCTGCTCAGCTTGTCTACTAATGGTAAAGTGGAGCTCCTTCAGTGGTATGAGTGGTCTTGGGATAAGGCAAAAGAAGGGGGTTTTGTATATGCCTTCATGTTTAACTACAGCCTTCCCACCTGCACAGTTGTATTAGAAGGGGTTTGTGGCTGTGTGTAAATGAAATTATTGGCCAAGGGATCTGGAAGCAATTATGCTGTCATTTTTGCAGAGCTTTAACCAGTCACTGGGGCACCCTAGGATGTGCCATGGACCTGCTGATGTCAAACAGCGTGAGCGAGTACACAGGAAAGAGAGCTCCAATAACCACTTAGACAAGGAGGTGGATGTGAAGCTTTTCTGAGCAGATAAAGATCTCCATCCAGAAGGATTTGCTCTGGCAGGAAGAACTTGTTCTTTATGAGGAGGACCTTCTTTGTTGCCTGAGGGAGGAGTGTTTTATAAAGGCCAAGAAGATTACAGGGGTCTTAATTCTGGTGGCCCGAGTTTGTTGTCACTGGGTTTAGCAGTTTTGTTACCTGCTTGCTGAGCAGAGGTAACTTTGATTCAGTATATTAAACTAGACTTCTTTCTCAGCCAGCTGGTACCTCTGGGTGAGGGATCTGGCATGTGTCACTGCCTCTCCTTCTGGGAGGTGTTTTTAAACACCTCTTCCTTATCTTTTTCTGTGCAGCAGGACCTTTTTTATGTCTTTTTTTTGGTTTTGTTTTGTTCAAGTATATAAAGATGGGAGATTGTGTTCTTACTAGGCCATTCTTCAATAGCTCCAGATTTCAAAAGGCCATTTCATTAAAGCTCTGTTATGATTTCACAAGTAATACATTGTCAGGAAATAGAATACAGGTTTTTATTTTTGTTTGTTTTTTTTTTTTTTTTTAACAGTGTGGATAATTAACCACTGAAGCAATTTATCAAGTGTTACCCAGTGGGTTCCCTGTCATAGAAGGTGTTAAGTCAAAGATTGATGTATAGGGAAATGCTCTAGTTAAAGCAGAAGCCAGGGAGGAATTGATTGATAAGATGAGGCCTTTGTTGTGTGGGGAGATGGGAATAGATCATCTCAGAATCCCTTGAGGCTGTAAATCCATAGGTAACAGATTCATATAAATACTGATAGAAGATTAGACCTGGATGTCTAAAATGTCTTTAATTTCTGAGTGTGCCATTATCCTGGTCCCAGCTCGGTATCACCTTGTGAATTAACAGGGTGATTTAATGAGCACTTCTGGGTTGCTGCCTCCCTGTGTGCATTGGCTTAACTGGTGAGAGGGGAGAAGATCAGATGCTCAGAGACTCTGATCTTTTCACAGAAAAGATTTCACAGTAAGAACTTTCTCCCTTCACTGGTGGCAATAAAAAACCTGAACAGAAATAATGGACCATATGCTTTATGCTTTTTTCCTTTAGAAAAAGTGTCAGTGGTGAGGAATAGTAAATGTTAAGAAAAAAAAAAATGCATTCAGCAAAAAAAAAAAAAGCACCTACTTGCTCCCTTTCCTTAAGAAGAGAAAATCATTGAGGCTTTCAGGTTTTAATAATCCCTAGCTTTGAGTTCCATCCAGTTCTGATGGTTAAACGAATCCCCCGTTTTACAGCTGAGTAACATTAGGAAGTGTTACAAACGCGCAGCCGATGAGCCCCTTGGAGCAGGGATACTGCAGGCCTTTTGTAGGCTGGCTGAGGCTGTGCTCAGGAAAATGTTTTTCTAGCTGTGCTTCTCTGTTAGTCGCTGGGTTCATACTAACCATCAGCTGTGCTTTGCATTAGCGTCTATACAATCCCAGGTTGATTGCTGCTGCAGTCTGTTTTGAAGGCAGTTGCTGGCTGCCTGAAGGTGAAGCTGCAGTTCACGTGAGAAGCACCTGCCCATGAATGCTGAAAGCTCACCGAGTGATACTTGGTTGTGATGGTTTGGGAGTTCCCTGCCCCCACACACTTTGTAAAATCCCCCAGACTAGACTCAGCCAGCTGGAAGTTAAGGACTGAAGCTCTATTTACAGCTCAGCACAATGGACAAGCAGAGATACACACAATAGACAGCAATAGTTACAGACATAGACAAGTTAAAGGGAATACAGAAACACAATCCCCCTCTCAGAAATCAGAGTCCCCAGGAGGGGCTCCCAACCACCCTTCCACCTTCTTCTCACCCCTGTACCTTACCCCAAGGTTTGCCTTACACACAAGGTGAGTTTGGAGGATCAGCCAGGGGGTTTAGAAGGAAAGTGGTTAGTGAGGTTACTCGGCAGAGAGGAGGAGGCCAGAAGCCAGACAGCCTGAGAATGTCTGCAAGCCTGAGTGTCTTATCTTTATTTTGTATTCTTAGTCCTAAACATCTCAGCAAGCCTATGAGTGCAGCAGACATCACCATTGTTTCCTTTTCACAGCCTATAATGTAATTTTCTCCATTAAAATATTGCAGTTAGCCTCAAACCAGCACAGTGTTGATGAGACTCCACCGAATGTAAAGGTTCAGATGTGGGATCTTCAGTGAAGTGTTTGCTTGAGGAGGGGCTGCTGGCAGGGCTGGTGCCTGCCTATCCATGCCTGTCCCCTTGGCACCCAGGGGCTCCCCTGCTGTCTTCTGGGCACTTACCTATGCTTGGGTGTGGCAAACAGCAAATACTGCCCAACCCCCAAGGAGCCTGGCTCCCCTCTCACACAGCCAGGTCAGCAGCATTGTCCCTAATGTGACTGCTGCCAGTGCCTCCAAGCTTTTAGGTTTTTGGTGGTGGCGTTGCTGTGTGCTGAATGAGAGCTCTCTTCCTGTGATTTCTGCCTCCTCCTGTTCCCCTCTCCCAGCTGGAAAGTAATGCTGCTCAGCAGAGGAAGCAGGGACAGGGATGAAGGGTGCTGCAGAGTGCCTCCAGCATGTCCATGCTTGCTACAGTCTCTCACTCAGGTCCACTCCACAGCCCTGCTCCCTGCCTTGGAGATACCAATTTTCTTGACCAATGGATTTAAAGGTCTATCTGTCTCTGCTTTACTATCACTATTTACTGCCTCACTATTTGTTTGGCAGAAGGCTTTTGTGTTTTAATACCAGCCCTGCAGTCCGTTGCCAGGAAATTTAGAACCTGTGAGCGGTTTCAAAGGCCATCTGACTCCACTGCTTCCAGCAGAATTTATGTTTTTGCTGGTGCAGAGTTACAGTGTCATAAGCTTTTGGGTTGTTCTTGTTATATCATGGGCATCTGGAGGCCCTTCAGTCCAGTTTTCTTCAGCTGTTTATGTGCAAATACACCTCTGATCTTGTGAAAGAGGGTCGTTCTTTGTTTCCACTGACTGCCGCTCCAAGAAGCCTCCTCAAATAAGTCATTAAAAGAAAAATGGAATTAGTTGTGCCAGAACCGATGGCTGCAAAATACATGCGACTAATGTTTGTATGAAGGCTGAGGAAAGCTCTCTGTTATTTGGAGTTTATTCCTAATTCAGCATCCCATCAGGTTTTACTCTGGTAAATCTGGCTTGCTGTGTGCTGCTCAGCTGGCAGCAGAACCTGGGGCCTGTTGCCAGGGCTGCAGTGGGATTCCAGAAAGACTTAATTTCTTTTCTAATTGTCGCAAAGAATCATTTATTTAGCAGTTAATCTCCTGCTCTGTTTCCTGCCTGCCCGAAACAGTAGCAAGTTCCCTTGCTTCTGAGATTACTTCTCAAGTTGTGACTTTCAGTGGAACCTGAAGGTTGCAGCGTACATGAATTAAGGTCTGGTCCTTTGGCTTGCAAATGACTTCTGAATTCTGAGTCAGGATTTATTACTTAAACCTGTTTCTGGCGAGATTTAAAGTAAATGTGTTTATTGCTGTATGTGCTATTGTGAATTCTAACAACTGCCAAGTGTAACAGGATTAACTAGATTCATTTTTTGGAGTGCTTCACTAGGAATCTACTTTTTTCCCCCACTCTGCACCCCCTGAAGCCCCCAGCACTGGAAGGACATGGAAGTGTTGGAGCGGGTCCAGAGAAGGGCCACAAAGATGCTGAGAGGGCTGCAGCAGCTCTGCTGTGAGGACAGGCTGAGAGAGTTGGGGCTCTGCAGCCTGGAGAAGAGAAGGCTTCCAGGAGACCTTAGAGTAGCCTTCCAGGATCTGAAGAGGGCTCCAGGAAGGCTGTGGAGGGACTATTGACAAGGTCTTGTAATGCTAGGACAAGGGGCAATGGGTTTGAACTGGCAGAAGGAAAATTGAAAGTGGATGTTAGGAGGAAGTTGTTTGCAGTGAGGGTGGTGAGACACTGGCACAGGTTGCCCAGGGAGGTTGTGGAGCACAGAATCACCCAAGGTGATCTTTGATCACGTTGCGTGATTCTGTGCTCCACAACCTCCCTGGAGGTGTTCAAGGCCAGGATGGATGAGGCCTTGAGTGACCTGTACTAGTGGGAAATGGAAAGAAGGAAATTGAAAATACATTTTCTAGGCTGTGGTCAGGTCTCCCGAAGAGGAGCATTAGGTATTAATGAAGGAGACTGCTGTGAGGACAGAGAGAAGAAATCTGAAGGTCTGAGTTTGCAGATGTCCAAAGCAATGAATCTCTGTGCGAGCGCACGCTGGGCGCTGGCTTGCTGCGACACGAAGCAGCTGAGCTGCAGGATTGCCCAGTTACTGTTGCTTCAGGGAGCAGTGCAGTCATGATATTATTTCTGATTAAAGCTTTAACATGTTCTGTCAAATAATATGATGGATCCAAATAAACCCTATTTCCCTGCCATTAATAAAAGATCTGTAGGAGTTCACGTTGCTCAGTGATAAATAGCCAGTGCCACTCTTCCCTCACATCTGCAGATGTCTTTGTTATCTTCACTGTTTGCTGCTTGTCTTCTGGACAAGCAACAGAGAGTTTTGTGGGAAAGCAATGTCCTTTAGAGAGTAATACAGCTGAATGACTGCATGCTTTTGCTAATACTGCTGCAGGAAAGATGCTTGTGATTCCTGTGTCCTGGGCTGACAGTGTGCCAGCGGAACATGTGCCCTACTGGCAGCGTAAGGCTTGTTCCTGTCTTCCTAGTATTTTATCTAGTAGGCATTTGCTCATCAAAGTGTTACTTTGGTTTCTTTTTTTATTATTTTTTTTAAAAAAGCTGTCACTTTCTACTTAGCTCAGAATAGCAAATGTCAGAAAAGAGTTACAAACAGCACCAGTGTTTTCCTGGATTTGTTCATGTGATGGCTCCTCTGCGTGATGGTTTGGAAGGGAAAGCACAGAACAGCGGTATGATTTTGTGATGGCAGTTGGTGACGTCACACCTTGAGTGCTGTGTCCAGTTCTGGGCCCTTCAGTTTAAGAAAGATGTTGAAGTGCTTGAATGTGTCCAGAGAAGGGCACCAAGGCTGGGGAGGGGCCTGGAGCGCAGCCCTGTGAGGAGAGGCTGAGGGAGCTGGGGGTGTGCAGCCTGCAGAAGAGGAGGCTCAGGGCAGACCTCATTGCTCTCTGCAGCTCCCTGAAGGGAGGTTGTAGCCAGGTGGGGTTGGGCTCTGCTCCCAGGCATCCAGGGACAAAACAAGAGGACACAGCCTCAAGCTGTGCCAGGGCAGGTTCAGGCTGGATGTTAGGAAGAAGTTCTTGGCAGCAAGAGAGACTGGCATTGGAATGGGCTGCCTGGGGAGGTGGTGAAGTCCCCATCCCTGGAGGTGTTCAAGAACAGCCTGGATGGGGCACTTAGTGCCATGGTCTAGTTAATTACAAGGTGTTAGGTGATAGGTTGGACTTGATGATCTTGAAGGTCTTTTCCAAGCTGGTGAATTCTGTGGTTTGTGGTTTTGCCACCCTTGGCAGTAACCAGCATGTCACAGAGACAAGCCGTGTCATGCAGAGCTCCATCTTTTGTCTTTTACCACTGCATGGAAGGGAACCTCTCTTGAGCCACCTCCAACTGGTCCAGCAGTGCTGACAGACACTGCACTCATGTTGTGAGGCAGCAGTTCAAGCAGTCCTCCAGTTTTCTTCTGGAAACATCTCTTGTGAGTCCTTCCTTCATATTTTAAACTGAGGGGCTTTTTTGAAACATGATGTAGGTTGTTTATGTAAGGGAAGGTAGATGTTCTGAGGAGCCTATTTCTCATGTAGCCACCTTGCTCTACTGTGCTTTACAGGTAGAATGGTGTCAGCTGACACACCACCTGTGAGTTCTGGAGATGGTGTTCTTGTTGTGAAGAGAATGGTCCAAAAGGACTGCAAGCAAAAGTCTCCCACCCATTGATTTGCACACTCTGAGGTGCCATCCCCTGCACTGGAGCTGGAGTGGCCATGAGTTGGTCTTTGTTTATGGGCCTGTGGGGAAAGGACAAGGAGCAATGGCTACAAACTGGAACATAGAAGGTTTCACCTCAACATGAGGAGAAACTTCTTTATAGTGAGGGTGATGGAGCCCTGAGGCAGGCTGCCCAGCGAGGTTGTGGAGTCTCCTTCTCTGCAGACTTTCCAAACCTGCCCGGATGCATTCCTGTGTGAACCACCCTGGGTGATGCTGCCTTGGCAGGGGGGTTGGACTCAATGATCTCTGGAGGTCCCTTCCAACCTCTAAAGTTCTGTGATTCTGTGACTCTCGGGGGAACCTGAGACTGCTTCCAGCCCTTTTGTTACTGTTAGTACTACTTTTCCTCCTTACCTCCCTTGCAGTACAATCTGACTATTAATATCTGTGGAAGTTTAATAAAAACAAAAATAAATATGGCCTATTTCACTTCCACTGTAATTGCCAGCCCAAATCTCCCTCCATTATCCTTTCATCTTCTCTTCAGACTGGCTAATACTTGCTTAGTGATTACATTTAATGGTGTGAGAGCCTTTTAGTTTGGATACCCTGCCTTTCCTCCCCTATTGCTTATGGAGATGTTTACATTTTTTAGCTAGAGCTATGATTTGTCTCCTATATAATTGCATGGAAGGCAACAGTTCACATTCCTAGATGGGCATCCTGAATTTATTTTGATACCATTTCCTTTTTGATGCATTTCCCACGCTCCATTCTCCCTGTGCAATCTCTTGATTAGTTTAACCAACTCTGCCCCTTTTCTGTAGATTTATTTCTCTGCAGTGGAATGCAGGTTTTAGCCTGTGTAGTGCAGCCTGTGGGGCTAAGTTTCAGAAAGTCATGGTGAGCAGGTTGAGGAGGAAACTACAGTGAAGGAAATGTTTCACTAGGTCCTGCTTCCTGCAGCTGAAGTGTGCAGCTTCTTTGGGAAGCTCTCCATGCATAGGTGCAGCTGGTGATGGAGTACTTTGCTGGTGGGGCTGTATTGTGGTGCTGGGGCAAAGCAGGGGGCTGGGAAAAGCCCTTTGATGTGGGCTAATTTCCATCCTATCCAAGTGTGGTCAATATCATTTAAAAATTGTCCACCTCATCAGTGTTGTTGGTATAAATTTTCAGGATGGAGCTCTTCCATGGGGAGAGCCTGAGTTCACATCTTGCCTGCAAGGCCACTGATGGAAAGATGTGTGCTGGAGCAGCTGGGCTGTGCCAGCACAGCTCTTCCACTGCAGGCAGTGGAGATGTACAGCTCTGTGAGCTCAGGATGGACCTTGTGCTGCTTGACTTGTGAGGGGATGGGAGAGGAGAACAGTGTGAATGTGAGGGAGAAAACCACCACCTCTTGGATGGGAGCTGCAGTACTGTTTATAGGAAAGAGATACCATGCCACACCAGGCTGGTAAAGGAGAGTATCACAAGCCCTGTGGGTGTTCAAAGTGAATCTCTCTCTTAAGGATTTTATCTGTCTGCATTTTCTTGCTCCAGCACCAAGAAATCTGGAAAGTTTAAGAAGAATGTCCAATCTTAGTGTTTCTGGTGTAGGAGCTGACTCATCACTGCTGAAGCACTGGATAAAGCCTTTGTGAGGGAGTGAGGGATTTTCTTGTTAAGAGGCCAGAAGATGTCTGTTTTCATCACTGAGTCTGCAATCCTGGCAGTTGGAACGAAGCGAAATTCAAAGCTTTGGAGAAGTGGCTGGGGGTGTATGAAATGAATAATGATCTAATATGAGGCCTCAGCAGGGTGAAGAATGTAAAACTAGGATCTCTTCTGCTGTTGGGGCTTTTTAAAGATAAATTCACTAGCAATGAGAAGTATTTTAAACGTTACTGCTGTTGCTGATAGGAACAGGCCATTAAAGTGCTACAGTTGACATTCCTTTGGGTCCTGGTCATAAGCCAAGCTGCCAACTATTTGTAAATTTACTGACAGTCAGTAAGCAGAAGACAATATTTAAACTGTCAGAAAACTAATATCTACTCCTTTCAGGGAAACACAGCTCTGCTTCTCTTGGGCTCTGGCTTTTCACAGCGTTCAGTTACTGCTGTTATTTTCTGCTTCTCTGAATTCCAAGGGCTGACCCAGGGAAAAGTAGAGAGGTGATGAAGAAATGGCTGCCTGCCTTTCCCTGTGCACCCTCTTCTCCTTGGCATCTTGCGATGGTTTGGGAATTACCTGCTCCCCACACTTTGTAAAATGACCCAGACTAGAACTCAACCGGCTGGAAGTTAAGGACTGAAGCTCTATTTACAGCTCAGCACAATGGACAAGCAGAGATAGACACAACAGACAGGAATAGTTACAGAGATAGACAAGTTAAAGGGAATACAGAAACACAATCCCCCTCCCAGAAATTAGAGTCCCCAGGAGGGGCTTCCAACCACCCTTCCACCTTCTCCCCACCCCTCTACCTTACCCCAAGGTTTGCCTTACACGCAAGGTGAGCTTGGAGGATGGGCCAAGGGAGTTAGAAGCAGAGTGGTTAGTGAGGTTACTCGGCAGAGAGAAGGAAGCCAGAAGCTGCTAACAGCCCGAGAGACAACTGACTTATCTATGTTGATGTTCTTACTTTTATCCATCTCAGCAAGCCTATGAGTGCAGCAGACATCACCATTGTTCCCNGACTCTGGCTTACATGCAAGGTGAGTTTGGAGGATGGGCAAGGGGGTCAGAAGGAAAGTGGTTAGTTAGGTTAGCAGAGAGGTCCAGACCAAGCCCGCAGCTAGAGAGGAGACTGTGTGAGTGTCTTACCTATGTTTGTGTTCTTATTCTTCTACATCTCAGCAAGCCTATGAGTGCAGCAGACGTCACCAGTGTTTGTTTTTTACAGCCTACAATATAATTTTTACAAAAATGCTCCAATTAGCCTCAAACCAGCACAAGCATCCTGGTCCTTTTTTTTGGCAGAGATGCTCAAATTGCTAAGGCATGGGTTCTCTGTCTTGCCATGGCTTGCAGTGGTTGCTGCTCAATCTGAATTAATTGTAAATGTGAAAGCAGACGTCTGTGAATGCCAACTACATGTGCATGCTGGCTTCCTGGGGTGCACACTTGGAGACAGTGGGAAACAGCTTGAGAAAGCCTAGAAAATACTTTGAGCTTATTTATCATGCTACTAAAGTGTTGTGGGAAAAATGGCAGAATCAGAATTGTTTGCTGCTTGCTTCTGAAATGCAGACCTGTTATGAATTACCCATGCAAAGATAACTCTGTTGGGAGCCAGTGCTGAGTGAGGAAATCTGTTTTTCTTTACAGCAACATTCTGGGTTTACCCAGTTGCAAATTTGCATCTGAAATAGCTTTCTATGTAAATACCTGTGTGGGTATCCATAAAATACAAATGCAGGTGGCTTTTCCCCAAGCCCTACTAAGCAATAACCCTCCTGGCCCAGTGGAAGGAGGAGTTTGCCATAGGGACAGATCTACCACAGCACTGCTCTGCTCACCTCCCCTCCCTGTGCCCCACTGGAGGGGATAGTGTGTATTGGCCTCTGAGAAGGGATCCTTCCCCAAAGCATATGTAGGCTGAGGCCTTCAGAAATCCAGAAGGATGAGTTTGAATGTTCTGCTGTGGTGATTAGATCACAGGCAACAGCAAAATAAAGAATTACTTCTTTTTTTCAGTTATCTTTATCTAGAGAAGTTTTTTTCATACCTCAGGAAAACTTCTGTTCCAAGTCAGGGTTGTGCCAAGCCTGAAATGCTTGAATCAAGAGGGGAAAGGGCATGATAGCATGTTAGAGAGTGGTCAGAGCCTGCCAAGGCTCAAGTTCCCAGTTCCAGGTGAGCACTGCAGCGTTGGACCCTTTCCCCTCGTGTGTCAGAGGAGTGAGCAGGCTTCTCTCTGTCCTGCTGCTTGCCAGAAATTCTGCCCCTAAAATAAGAAACTTCCCTCCTCCAAAGCAGCAGGCTCCTGAGCAGCCCTGGCTGTGGGGGAATCACTGTGTTGGTAGTAAAAGTTGTGTTGTGGCTTGTTCGAATTCCTCAGTGTCTGCGCTCCTGGGGTTTGCCACATGCAGTGCGTGGGAAAGCAATGCTGTGAATTTCCACCCTTGGAGGCTTGGCCCAGACAAAAGATGTAAGAAATTGGAAGGCAGAGTGGGATCTGCTAAAGAGGAAGCTTAGGGCAGTCCTCATTGCTGTCTACAGCTACCTGAAGGGAGGTTGTAGCCGGGTGGGGTTGGGCTCTTCTGCCAGGCAACCAGCAACAGAATGAGGGGACACAGCCTCAAGCTGTGCCAGGGGACATCTAGGCTGGATGTTAGGAGGAAGTTCTTGACAGAGAGAGTGATTGGCATTGGAATGGGCTGCCCAGGAAGGTGGTGAAGTCAGCATCCCTGGAGGTGTTCAAGTAAAACTTGGGTGGGGCACTTAGTGCCATGGTCTGGTTGATTGGCTAGGGCTGGGTGCTAGGTTGGGCTGGGTGAGCTTGGAGGTCTCTTCCAACCTGGTTGATTGTATGATCTGGAGTCTCCTAAAGCTACAGCTGACATTCCCTGGGCGTGGAGAGGCCACTTGTGTGTGCTGCTAGTG
This sequence comes from Ramphastos sulfuratus, assembly GCA_013399055.1. Classification (NCBI taxonomy): domain Eukaryota; kingdom Metazoa; phylum Chordata; class Aves; order Piciformes; family Ramphastidae; genus Ramphastos; species Ramphastos sulfuratus. Next base: position 51,668 of record WBNM01041424.1, read on the forward strand.
CTTAAGTGCAAATAACTATAATATATATCACCATGTGCTGTCAGCGTGTTAGAAATTAAGCCCAAAGCCTGCTGTACCAGTAAGTGTTTTAGCAATCATTATAGCATTTGTCAACATTATGGGCTGCTGTCTGAGCCAGTAATAAATGTGTGGTGTTCCTGCTGTAGAGTAAATGTTTTTTTCAAGGAGAGGTGTATTTAATGAAGGATGAACAGCACAAGCTGTAAAGGTGGCAAGCTCAGTTATCGTAACAAAATGGGTCTGAATGGCACAGGGCAAGGTGGCTTGGGCTGTGGAGGGACACCTTCTTATCTGACCTGTAGTGAGCAAAAGGGAGTTGGGCTGAACACCTCCATTCTCTGGCAGTTATCTTACATTTTAAATAAAAAGAAGGCAAACAAGCTAAAGAAAAGAAATTGCTAATTTTCCATGGAGACTGCTGGAGTGTAGAGCAGAGAGAGTGGCAGCCTGCAAGGCAGGGAAAAGGGAGCATGACCTGGGGTCAAGCATCAGGCTGGCTGTGTTTGTGGTACCCAGGAGAAGCATCATGTCTAGGAGAGCTGCTGAGCTGGGAATTGTGCCTCCCTCCTGCTCTGGGACAGGGGTGCAGGGACTGGGCTCCCAGCAAGGGCATGGATCATAGAATCATAGAATGGTAAGGGTGGAAGGGA
>WBNM01041424.1:58152-69037 GCA_013399055.1 Ramphastos sulfuratus
TGACCTTGTAGGGCTTGCAGGCAGGGAGTGGAAGAGCAGGTTTCACTAGTAAAGAGAGCCATGTTAGGCAGCACAATTTCCCTTCTAAACTAAATCACTCCTCTGAGTTCAGCAGCTCAGAGCACTGATACCCCTGTAGCTAGTTTGGTAAAAGCAGTAGTCGTGCTACCCTCTGTCAGAAACTTGAACTTCAGCTTTGTGGTGAACCTTGTGAAGTCTTATGCCTGCCACATCATAATCAGCTTGGGGAAGGGAGGGAAGGCAGTCTGAAGCAGCACTTATTTCTCAGCAGTGACAAGGTGAGCTTTTTAGAACATCACTGTTGAGTATGGTGATGTCTTTTCAATGCAGAGCTGAAAGGGGGATGCCACTTCCAAGTGTTCATAGAATCATAGAATGCTAGGGTTGGAAGGGACCTCAAGGATCGTCTAGTTCCAACCCCCTGCCATAGGCAGGGACACCTNTTTTTTTTTCTCTGTGGCCAACTGTAGCTGCCTTATGTACCTTTTCAATCTCTTAATTAAAAGGATGGCTGTCAGCCTTTCTCAAGTGTTGTCTTATCATAAGCAGCACAGTAACAGGTATCTGGAGAGAAGAGCAGATGCATTGCAGCGCTACACGAGGTTTGCAATCCACAGCAGGGTAGCTGGAATGTTTTAATAGCACTTAGGGTGTTGCTGCAGTGACAGTGCACTCCAGCTTTTTTTTGTGGAGACTTTGCACACTTTGTTTTCACTATATCCTTTTCCCTGGCCACCCTCATCCCATTTCAGATACTAAGTCTGGAGCTAGTGTATTAGTAAGCTTCGAATCATCAAGATGTTCACTGCCAGGTTGGGCGAGGCCTTGAGCAGCTGAGTCTAGTTGAGAGGTGTCCCTACATGTGCTGGGGAGGTTGAAGTAGATGATCTCTAAGGTTTCTTTTAACCTGAGCCATTCTATGATATATATATTTTTTTTTTCTTTTATTTTTCTTCTATTTTTCTTCTTCTTTCTATTTTAATAATTTCTGACCCTGATCACCAGGTGGAAGGATTAAAAAAAAAAAAAGATCTGCTTGTGGGAAACTGTTTGGCTGATCATTTTTTCATAGAATGGTAGGGTTTGAAGGGAGCTTAAAGATCATCTAGTTCCAACCCTACTAGTGGGGACACCTCCCACTAGTACAGGTCACTCAAGGCCTCATCCAACCTGGCCTTGAACACCTCCCTGGAGGTGGTGNAGGGAGGTGGTGGAGCACAGAATCACCCAACGTGATCGACGATCACGTTGGGTGATTCTGTGCTCCACCACCTCCCTGGGCAACCTGTGCCAGTGCTTCATCACCCTCAACACATTGCCATGTGCAAATGAAAACAAATCAACTTTTTTTTGTAGTTTAAACATCTGAACTTCTTTTTAAATCCACCACTGTGAACTGAATGTTGATGACTTGGGCATCACTTGGGAGAATACATTTCAAGGTTGTTTTTTTTAAGGTGCACATGTGAGGGTTTGCACATGGCCTGGCTGCCTGCCTGATGTTGCAGACAGCAACAGTGCAGCTCCACGGTGTGAAGAACAAAAATGTCTTAGAGGTGTTGTCACTGAGCTCTTTGTTTGCAGAGGGGGGACATCTGTCTGAGATTTAATGTGCTGTTCATAGCAGTGTTGTTAGTGAGCTGTAAATCCTTCCCATTTCTTCTCGCCGGGATTGGGTCGTTAATATTCCCCCTTCCCTAATCAACCTGCTGCAGTCAAGTGTAATTAGTGTGCATGAATTTAGTGTTTCTCACTGTTGTAATAATGTGCAATAATAGCAAGATAAGATTTTATTTGTTCTATAGTAAAACTTTAAAATGTTGTCACTTAAAGTAACATTAAAATGGAGCTTTTGTGTGGTGGTTTTTTACTATCAGTTCACTAGGATTGACTAATTGGACTTGTTCTCATTGACTCCATCCTTCCCTGCAAACACAAGCTGTTTAAAGATTTAATTCTCATTTTAACTTCTTTGGTAGAAGGCTTCTAATCAGTTGGAGCTGGGGAGGGTAAGGCTTCTAAGCAGAGTTGTATGTAGTTTGTTTAGGATGCACTGAAAATAAATTGCATTTTCTGCTACTTGCTCCATTTGGACAAAACAAAGTGAGTGCTTTCTCCTCCCAAACTCATAACATGCATTTTGAGACATGAAGTTGTCATCCCTAAGCCATTCTGTGATTCTCAACACCACCTTCAGGCTCATAATTTTTGTGTATTGCTGTTGTTTGAGCCCCTGGGCAAAGCATCAGGTATAGAATCATAGAATGGTAAGGTTGGAAGGGACCTCAAGGATCATCCAGTTCCAACCCCCTGCCATAGGCAGGGACACCTCCCACTAGCACAGGTCACTCAAGGCCTCCTCCAACCTGGCCTTGAACACCTCCAGGGAGGGAGCAGCCACAACCTCCCTGGGCAACCTGTGCCAGTGTCTCACCACCCTCACTGCAAACAACTTCCTCCTAACATCCACTTTCAATCTCCCCTCTGCCACTTCAAACCCATTGCCCCTTGTCCTGGCATTCCAAGACCTTGTCAATAGTCCCTCCCCAGCCTTCCTGGAGCCCCCTTCAGATCCTGGAAGGCTACTCTAAGGTCTCCTGAAAGCCTTCTCTTCTCCAGGCTGCAGAGCCCCAACTCTCTCAGCCTGTCCTCACAGCACAGCTGCTGCAGCCCTCTCAGCATCTTGGTGGCCTCCTCTGCACTGGCTCCAACACTTCCATGTCCTTCCTGTGCTGGGGGCTCCAGAACTGCACACAGGACTGCAGCTGGGGTCTGAGGAGAGCAGAGCCAAGGGGCAGAATCCCCTCCCTTGCCCTGCTGCCCACACTGCTCTTGCTGCAGCCCAGCACACAGTTGCTGTCTGGGCTGCACTCACACTTCAGGCTCAGGTGGAGCTTTTCATCACCCCAGAAAAACTAGTTCAACCCAGGTAAAACCAGTCCTCTGCATTAAGAGCTAATACCTGGAAACACACATATGTGGTTATTTCTAAAGGATGGATTGGTGTGGTGGGTGTTAGCTCCATTAACATTCTCATCTAATATATATCTGCTTGCTCCAATAAAAATGCTGTGAAGTTTTCCCTCACCATAGGTCTTATGGAAGATCCAGGAGGGAGTTTGATAAGGGAGAGCACAGGGCAAGAAACCTAATGAGGACCATCCATTCTGGTGATAAAGGATGCTTGGGTGCCTGAGGTTGATATCCTATGCAGACATTTAGCCCCTCTCATCTTGGCTCCCTGTGTCTCCTGGAAGAGTATATGAGCTCTTGTGGGCAGCACTGAGAAGTCAGAAGTCTCTTGCTATTTCTTGTGGAAGTCACTTGGGAAATTTTTGAGCAGCAGGGAAGAGAGCAGAGCATGGGAGGAGGAGCCCAAGGGCCACTGATGCCATGACATGCAGAGATGCTGGCAAAGCTCTACTGCAGTGCATGTTCCATATGCCTGGCCAGGACTGACAGGATCCGTGGTGGGGTCTGCATGATGCCATGCCTCTACAAGGACTGTAGGTAAAACACCTTGGCAGACTACAACCTGAGATGAGAAAGCAGTGAGAGAAAGAGAAAAGCCAGGAGGGACCTTTAATTCCCCACACTCAACCCTACCTCTTCGCCTCCTGCACATCTCTGCCCCAAGCATTTGCACTCAAAGGAGAGATGAGCTCACATGGGCACACCTCTGGCTGCAGTGAAGGAAGGGTTGGATCTGGAAGCCTGAAGGGAAGAGGGGGAGAAGATAAAAGGAGTGTGTTCTGCTGTGACCTGAATGTGTGCCAAGTGTAAAATCTTCACAGCTTACATAGCTAAGTGTTTTGGCTCTGCAAGGTGTTCTTGAAGCATGTTAGTGTCTCTCCCTGGGGGGTGTCTGTGCCCAAACACTGCTCTCATGGAGAGTGCTGCCAGTCTTTGAACAGAGCACTTGCTGTGGACTGCCATGTAATAAATATGGACTGGGAGGCAGCAGTAATAAATTTTCCTTCTGTACAAGCACATCCTCCCTGCCTCTTTTGGAAGCACACTTAAGGCTGCTATAAAATGCATAAACCTATTAAATGTCACCTTGCTGGATAGATTTGGTGGGGTTTTGTTTTTTCCCAGGTTGTGTGCTGGGCCCCTGTGAGCTCTTGTTCCATAAATCAGTGTGTAATGAGTCGAGTTACTGCCGGGGGTATGGGTTTGCAGTTTGGCAGTGGCTGAGGATTAGCGAATGGTCCCAGTGTGGTAAAGAGCAGTCGAAGAGGGCAGGAGGTAAGCTTGAACAGAGGTTTCACAAGCAACATCTATCAGCAATTTCATCTCTCTTATCCCCTTATTATTTGTTTTGATGCTGTTTCATTTTGAGTTTTCAGGAGTTTGGTCCAGAAAGCTTTTGCAAATCATTGATAACTCTGAAATGTGTTGGTCAGCAGTTTGGGCTGCTGCTAATCCCTCTGCCTCGGTGCTAATTGCTCTGTCTCTCTGCTACTCCAGGAAATCTTTGGTGATTATTCTTTAAAAGAATGAAACTTTTGCCAAACTTACCTGCCTGTGTGTGTTGGGTAGCAAAAGGCTTCTCTGTACAGCTGGCAGAGTAGGGCTGTGTTTTGCTCAGATGGGATGGAATGGTTTAACTTTAGATGTGAGCCACATAACTGGCTTGCATGTGTGCAGAGCTCTACAGGGGAAGTGTCCAGGTTTAAAAGGAGCACAGTGGAACTGATGGAATTAAAGTTATGGAGACAGAGCATCCTGAATTTTTGCAGAATTTGCTTCCATACAGGCTAGTTTCTCTACAGCAGCAACAATAGTGGTGACTGCTTGGTCTGAGAAGGGAAATGAAATGAGTTACTAAGTTTGAGTGGTGTTGAGGAAGGGCATAGATAAGAAAGGCAGCTTAAATGAGCTGTAACATCACACATTTGGAAATGCGATAAAGAACGCAGTTTATCAGTCTACCTTTCTCTGGAATTAAGCAAAGCAATCCAACATGAAAAGCAATTATTTCTGTACCCAGGAGCTTGATCCTCTCATTTTTCAGTTTTATAGGATCTTCCAAGTAACCACAGCTAATGACATACCTGCAAACCAGGGGCTGTATCTCTCAGCAAAACTTGGATGAATCCAAAGTGTAATTACAAGAGGAGCACTTCCTTTGGAGAGAGAGTGTTTTGTTTTGGTTTGTTTTTTCTGTCTTCAGGAAATGGAAAGGAAATTATTTCACTTTTGTGTACAGGATTTTAAATGGCAACTCTGTGATGTAATGGGAAAGCTTTCTGCTGGGATTCAATGTTCCTGGCTGAAAAATAGTGCTCTTCCCTCTTAAACCTCTCCTGGCCATGACTGAAGTTCTTCTGAGACTTTACATGGGACCTGTCCTAATCACAGGGCTGGTGTGTGCTACAGGGGCTGGAACTGAGCTTTTAGTCCTGCTGTGCCATGTCTTATTTAGCAGCTTGGAGTCTCCCTCTCTGGATATATTCAAACCCTGCCTGGACATGCTCCTGTGTGAGCTGGTATAGGTGATCCTGCCCTGGCAGGGGGGTTGGACTGGGTGAGCTTTGGAGGTCTCTTCCAGCCACTAACATTCTGTGATTGTGACTGCAATGTTAAACAGAAAGTTGAGCTAAAATAGACACAAGCTATAAGTTGGGAATCAAAACATGAGCTGAGTCAGTTCCTGGGAGTTTTGTCTGTGTTTTGCAGGTTCAGTACATGTATTGCAAATGTCACTATTGTCTTAACAATTGCCACAAGCATAGCAACATCTGGGTGACACCAATATGTGTACAGCATGTACATGGTAAACCTTGTTCATGAATTTAGTCTTTAGTGTCCTGTTAGTGGATGCAGTTCTATTACCAGATTTGTTTTCTGAGGATTAAATGACATTTGGGACATGTCAATTTAGTCAGCTGAGATTTTTTGCTAATGACGTGCTTTAGTGGAGCAGTGTGGTCTAAGAGGGGACAGAAGTGACAGGTAATTATGTGTAGAAAACATGAGGGTTTGGCTCTTTGAAATACATGTAAACAAAAAAATCCCAACTCCTTTTTCTGTGCAAGTAACATCTGTAAATTCAGGGCTGCTGCAATAAGCAAGAGATTACAGCAAGCAGGAGCTTGGAAGGGATTTGGTTTGTGTTTGCAATTGGCTTGTGTCTTGACTCCCTACACTAGAATCATAAAATGGTAAGGTTGGAAGGGACCTCAAAGATCATTCAGTTCCAACCCCCTGCCATAGGCAGGGACACCTCCCACTGATACAGGTCATTCAAGACCTCATCCAACCTAGTCCTGAACACCACCAGGGAGGTTGTGGAGCACAGAATCATCCAACATGATCTGCTTCTGTGCTCTACAACCTCCCTGAGCAACCTGTGCCAGTGTCTCACCACCCTCACTGCAAACAACTTCCTCCTATCATCCAGTTTCAGTCTCCCCTCTGCCAGTTCAAACCCATTGCCCTTTGTCCTGGCATTGCAAGACCTTGTCAATAGTCCCTCTCCAGCCTTCCTGTAGCCCCCTTCAGATCCTGGAAGGCTACTCCAAGGTCTCCTGGAAGCCTTCTCTTCTCCAGGCTGCAGACCCTCAACTCTCTCAGCCTGTCCTCACAGCAGAGCTGCTGCAGCCCTCTCAGCATCTTTGTGGCATCCTCTGGACCCGTTCCAACAGTTCCATGTCCTTCTTGTGCTGGGGGCTCCAGAACAGATCATGGAGCCAGCTGGACAAGTGGAAGAATTGACCTCTGGCCTAGGAAGATGAGTTTTGAAACTCTAGACCAAAGGCTGTAATTCAACAAGAGGGTGTGCAGGATAGGAAAGTCCCGAGATGCAGCTTGGGGCTGTGCTGCAGGAGGTGTTGTAAAGAGAGCTTTCCCTCTGGGGCAAGGGGAGCTGTGCACTTGCAGCCCTGCCTTGGTGCAGTGGCCCTTTGAGGGGACTCTCTCTTCTCAAACCTGGTAGAGTCCTGCAGCCACTGAGTTTCATGGAAAGGTGTTGAGCTCTACTGAAATTTCTGAAAGTCGGAAAGACTCCATTCATATTCTGGAAGCTGACAATCAAGCATACTGCTCATCTATAAGGTAATTGCTAGCATATGGGCCATTTGTCTGACCACAGAAGCTTTTATTCCCATGTTTTAAATTTTTAAAGGCTTGCCATCAGCAGAAATATCACACAGCATGAGACTTTCTCTTCTTTTGCAGCCATTTAGCTATGAGGCATACTGATAGAGTGGCAAAAAGTCTGCCACCGTGGATCTAGCTGTAAGCTGGAGTGTTTGGGGTGGGGAATGCATGCCGATGGCCACCCCTGGGTGAGTAATCAGTAAGTGACTATTAGACCCACTTGTCTGGTGGGAGAGAAGGAGCTGGGCATGAGGATGCTGTTATTCTTGGCACGTCTCTTTTGGAGCCCCTGGTGTTTTGTATTAGGGTTGTGCAGTGCACACAAGTCTTCAGCCTACTTATTAAGAATGGTATGTGGCATTATTGCAGATAGGAAATAATTATGTCTGTAAGACAAAAATGCCATTTTGTCATCTCTTACCAGCAGCATCTGCATGCAGGGGAAGTGCCACCACGGTCCGAGCTATTCATAGTGTTCTCCTTCTGCCTGTACGGATCTTCGGGAGGAGAAGCTGCTGAATATTTTGTAAGGCTACGGAAATGTGACTGTGAAAACACTTGAAAGCACTTAGGACTTCTTTCCAAATGACTACATTCTGAATTAACATTGTCTTTAACAGCAAAAGCTTGTACTGCCTTGAATTATGGAGAAGGCTAAATGTATCACCCCATCATCATTAGGTAACAAAGCTCAAACCACTCTTTCATACAAAACATTTGACAGTCATAATTTGGTCAATCAATAACCTTATATTTTCTAATCTTTTATTTGTTTAAAATCTGCCTGGACTGCAGAACAAATGTTATCAGCTCGAGCTACTAAGCTGTTGCCCTTGGTGAAGGATAAAGATAGATCTTGTTGGTGCTTCATTAGCTGCTGTGTGTAAGCTTCCTCCTTCACGTGTCTGAGATGTGAAACTGGAGGAGACCTTACGGTCATTAGTTTGGATCCCTACAAGCCAGGAGGGATCTTGTCCTATATAATGCTGTCACAGAATTAAATTAAATAGTTTGCCACTTCTTCCCTCAAACACTAAACTTCACTGCCTTGGTGGTTAAAAGCTTTCCTAAGGAGCCTTAATCTCGGCAGGTCCCTTTGCCAGCACAGGCATGGAGGTGTGGCAAAAGTGATACTAACTGGCATATCTCTCACTAATGGGAGGTGTCCCTGCCTATGGCAGGGGGTTGGAACTAGATAATCTTTGAGGTCCCTTCCAACCCTACTATTCTATGATCTCACTTCAGCATCCACTGAGAGTAGCATTGTAGTGAGTGTCTGGGGAAAACACCAGCCATTATGGCTTGCTTTACCTCTTTTTCTGTTATTAAGATGGCTTTCCAGCATACACAGTTTGAACTGCCCCTGACTCAATACCTCACTGAAGGAAAACAGTTGTGGGCTCCAGTGCTGGCAGTAGTCTTGGGGCAGATGTGTACTCATGCATTTCTGGTGGGTATGTGCTAGTCAGGCCATAGCTCCGGTTTGTCTTGGCATGGCATTACCAATTTAGCAGTGCACAAAAATAGGATGCATCCTCTTGTTTGTTACCAGGCTGTTACTTTTTAATTGCTATACAGGCAGCACATTCAACAATATATGCAATTTAAACTTTTTCTTCCTAAAAGATGAATCTGTTCTCTTTCAAAGTATCATTAGTGAAAGCAGAAGAAAGTAGCTCATCAGCTCAAAAAAGCTTCGTTGTTTCTTTGAGATAACAACTAAAGGCTGCTGGTTGAGTTGTGGCACTGACCAAATTCTCAGAGATTATTGTGTAATCAATCATGTTACTGAAAAAAAGAGAGAAAACAGAAATGGGAGTTGTTTGGCTTGTTTGCATCATCCACTAAAACCTTTCAAGGCCTTTTAGGTGATTATCAACTCTTCTCCAGGTTATGAGTCTTTAGTTTCATCCCAGCAAGTCTGCTGGGTCTAGGTGAATTGCTTCTCCTGTAAGTTGGTATCTGAGGCAGGGACTTGGTTCCTATGTTAATTGTCATGATAAAGTATTATAATGCATCTTCTGAAGGGATTTTGGGAATTCTTCAAGGCTTTTGTTACCAGGGAGAATCAACTTTACTTCAACCTGCCTGTGCAGATGTTTGTTTAATGTGCTTATTAAAAAACCTTCGAAAACAGACATTCTCTCAGCTCTGTCAGGTCATCTATTTCTGTATTTATTGGTGATGAGAAGCAACAGCCAGACCTGGAACTTGGGAGGTTTCATCCCCTTAACACTTGCTGCTTCTCCCCTGCGCGCTTCTCCTTTACCAGCCTTGGGTTCCGTTTTGTTATGGTTTTTTTTGGGGGGGCTAATTAATGCGGCGAAGATTCCTGTGAGTACACTCAGCTTTAAAAAAGTTCTATCTGCTGATATCTGTGCCCAGACTGCCTGAAAGATTGTATCATTTAATTAAAGGAAGATCAAACAAGAGGATTATTGTATCCACGGGATGGGGACAGGAGACTGGAAAGGGTCAGGCAGGAGCCAGAGCGGTGCCCGCTGGAACGCCTGGCGGAAGGCATGCACGGGTGGCTGCTGGCTGAAATGGGTAGATGGAAATCCTTTAATGCTCCTGGCAAATAACGAATGGCAAAGTCTTGGTGTCAGATATGAACGTTCTCATTTACATGTAAATAGTTTGGGTTTCCTTAGGTGTGTCACACATAGCCTAAAATAATGCTCCATTACTGCAAATGTTGCTTCTAATGCAAGTAAACACCGTTGTCACCAGCCTTAATCTGCTGCGCTCAGGAGGCCCTTTCCAAATATTGATTTCTGGCAAATGACCTTTTTCAGCGTTGTGTAAGATTTGATTTGGAAAATGTTTCATGTTTGAGCCTGAAGATGTTCACTGTTGGCCTGGTTGCACTTGCTAATAGCCATCATCATCAGTTTACTTACAGACCCCTGAAAGATAGGGCATTCCCTTCAGCAAACATTTAGGGTCTGGGATGACTTGGGGACTGTCTGGGACTTGGTGGCATATGTTGAGACGAGGGAGGATTGGCAGATCTCAAAGTTGTATGGTGATGACTTCTTGGAAAGTCAACCTTGTGCCATTCTTGAAATGCTGTTGTGGATTTTAGTGAGGTGGAGACAGCTAAGGGTGACAGAACCCAGGCACAGGCTGCCCAGGGGGGTTGGGGAGTCTCCCTCTCTGGAGATATTAAAAACCTGCCTAGATGTGTTCCTGTGTGATCTGGCATAGGAGATTCTGCTCTGGCAGGGGTTAGACTGGATGAGCTTTGGAGGTCTCTTCCAGCCCTTGGCATTCTGTGATTCTGCAGGAACCATTCTGGCCTGCAGAGCTAGATGCTAGCTGTCATTTCTCAGCTGAGATTCAGAGCTGGGGGCTGAACTCATCTTCCAGGGGATTTTCTGTTTATAAAGTTGAGGCAGCTTATCGAGTCTGACTCAGAAATAGCTTGCTCATCTGCATAATTAAGCTAGAAATAGGAGAGTCAATAAACCTGCTGTTTTTTTAACTGTGAGGTTGTTATTTCTTTCTGACGTTCAGGAGGCTCATTGCCCACTACGTGGGTGATTTTCCTAAAGCTGTGTCCTTGGCAAAGTGATGGTTGCTCACCCTGGGGTTCTGCTGGTTTGGGTGCTGAATGGGAGCCAGCAGTGTGCCCAGGTGGGCAAGAAGGCCAATGGCATCCTGGCTGGGATTTAAAATGCTGTGGCCAGCAGGAGCAGGAAGGGGATTGCCCCCTTGGACTCAGCTTTGGTCAAGCCACAGCTCAAGTGTTGTGTTC
>WBNM01041425.1:1548-15290 GCA_013399055.1 Ramphastos sulfuratus
GGTGGTGGCAGGAAGGCAGGAGGCGGAGCGGGGGCAGAGGGAGAGCATCGCGCACGGATCTTCGGGGGGCTCCCCGGGTGCCGCGGCCCCCCCTGCCCTCTTCGCGCGTCTCCTCCCCCTTCCTGCGCTTGGTGCTTCCCGCCGGAGCGCGGCAGCCCCGGGGCCGGTCCGGCCGCGCCCGCCGCCGCTACCGCCGCCATGCGGTGAGGGGTCGCGGGCTCTGCCCAGCCCGCCCCGGCCACCCCCCAGCCCCCGTCCGCTTGTCCTCCAGAGGCGGCTCCCCCCAGGTAACAGCGCGGCGAGGGGCGCAGGGCCGGGGCCGTTCCGCCACCGCACCCCGAGAGAGGGGCAACCGGGCGGGGCCGGAGGAGCGAGGAGCAGAGAGGTGTCGGTGGGGTCCATACGCGGCTCCCCCCCGGAGGCTCAGGACTGCCAGCACCGATCCGGTCGCGGGGGGGCGGCGGTGACAGCGGAACTGCTGCGGGGTCCCCGAGGTCCCGGGGGAGGGGGGGCGATGGGAGGTAACGGCGAGCTCCTGGCGCTCCGGGGGCTGCTCGGGGTGTGGGGAACTCCCCCCGACAGCTGCAGGCCTATGGCCGTGGCCAGGGGTCCAGACGACCCCTCCGTGGATCTCCGTCGGGGTCTCTGGAGGGAGCAGGGCGATGTCCAGCCCTGGCGTTGCCCGGGACGTGCCCTCGCTGGGGCGTTCTGGGGTGGGGCGGTTGTACCGGGCCCGAGCAGGTGCCCTACTTGCAGGCATCGAGGCGGCGGCGGCACTGGCACAGCCCAGCCCGGTGCCCAGCGGGGCAGCCGAGCCCAAAGTCCACGCACCCAGTTGCCAGGTGGGTGCAGCTGCGGGCACCCTGGTGTCTGGGGACCGAGGGTGCGTGGGGTGAAGCGAAAGTGCGCAGCGGGGGCCGTGACGGAGGACGCTGAAGCCTCTGTCCCTGGTCCCCGCAGGTGGGAGCTGGTCGGAGGTCCGGGGGTGGGGGCCGGGGCGGGCTGCGGCCCCGGTCCGCGCTGTGAGTCACGGCGGGGCGGGGGGAAGGCCTCAGCTACTCTTCCTCCCAAGCGGAAGAGCTTTCACCGCCGGCAGAGGCAGCTCCGCCGCAGGCTCCAGGCTGTCACCCCGCGGTGGTCAACGAAGTCACTGCCTCAGCCTGGCCTTGAGAGTGCCAAGCAGCAGTGCCCTCCCCAGCACCGCCAGCGGAACCGAGGCGTGTTGAGGGGCAGAGAGGGCTCTTGGGTCCCATCCCCACAGCTGGCGGGGGGGCAAAGCCACGGCAGAGCTCAACTGTCTCGAGTGTCAAGTGCTGGAAAGCCTCTGAGCATCCGCCCCTGGGAAAGCCCCAGGGAAATCTCTACTTGGCACCTGGGAGGATGAGGAGGGTGTGAAGGGACACGTGTGCCCGCAGGCTGCCAGTCGCGGCGCTTTCCCCACCCGGCCAGCCTCTGGCAGTGGGCTGGGAAATCACCAAGGGCAGAGGGGAGCTGGGCATACTCCAAGTCTCTCGGGGATGGGGTGAGGAGAGGTGGCCCCAAGGGTGGGCGACCGCGAGCTAAGGAAGTGCCCCCAGGGGATTAATGAGTAACTGCATTCCGGGGCGGCCTGGGCTTCCCGGTGCCACACGAATGGGCAGAAAGCCCGTTCTGGGAGCACGGGGGTCACCAAGCTCCCCTTTGCACCCAGGTTCCTCCTGCCCAACCTCCTGGCCTTGTGCGCCCACCAAGGAGTGCAGGAGGGAGGAAGTGAAAGTGCTTGGAATGGGGAGCAGGCAGGGGGCATGGGGCACACACTGGGTGGCTGCTTCCCCACTCTTGAGGCCATATCCTGCCCTGCCATCAAGCCCGAGGTGCCAAGCAGCTCCTGAGTGTGGGGCAGCTGGAACCTTGCTGCTGCTCAGGGCTTTGACCTGGGCGTCCCTGGCCGTGTCTTGCCAGCTTGCTACCACAGAACTGGGTCCAGTTCTGGGCTCCCCAGACCCAGAGGGACAGGAACTGCTTGAGAGGGCACAGCAAAAGGCTGCAGAGGTGATGAGGGGACTGGAACATAGGAGGACAGGCTGAGGCCGCTGGGGCTGTTGAGCCTGCAGAAGGCTGAGGAGGGAATCTCATCACTGCTGATCAGCACTCCAAGGCTGTGTGTCAGGGGCATGGGGCCAGGCTCATCTCAGTGGTGCCCAGTGACAAGGCAAGAGGTGATGGGCACAAAGCTGAGCATAGCAAGTTCCATCTAAACGTCAGGAGGAGCTTCATTACTGTGAAGGTCCTGGAGCCCTGGAGGCTGCCCGGGGAGGGGGCAGAGTCTCCATCTCCAGAGTCCTTCCAAACCCACCTGCACACTGTTCTGAGCAACCTGCAGGGCTGAAAGCAGCCACAGCAGCTGCTTTTGCCAGGCTAGGATCCAGCACTGGGCCTGGATCTTGTCCCTGATGGAGCAAGCCATGCGTGGTCTGACCCTGCTCAGGTGAGGGAGCTGAGGCAAAAGCTCTGTGCAGTGAGGCTCTGGGTGGCTGCTGCATGGGAGCTGAGTCCGGGCAGGGAAACCATTCTGCAGGAGGAGGAGGAGATGGAAATTGGGATGGGAGGGAACTAGGGCATGGCTGACCCGAAGGAGCTGCGGTGACTAATGCCAGGAGAGGACAAACCTGCCCCCTCCCCCCCCCCCCCAGCTCCTGTGTTGTCCTTGAGCTGGTGGGAATGGGAGCTGAGGAGGAGGAGGAGGAGCAGCAGCACAGCATCTCCTGCAGCCTCTCGCAGATTCGGGCATGCCCAGCTGATGTTCAGCCAGCACCAGGCAGAAATACAGGTTTGAGTGGGGGTGGGGGTGAAGAGGATGAGGATCACAGCAGGAGGATGCTCTTCCCTCCTGCCCTGCTTCCCGGCAGTGGTGATCTCAGCAGGGCACAGCTGGGCACTGCTTGGGGTGTTTCCCACCACGCACTGACTCTGACCCTAGGGTCCAGCTCTGCAGTAGAAGAGTCTGGAGAACAGGGCTGGGGAGGAGCAGCTGAGGGAGCTGGGAGAGGCTGGGGGAGGCCTCAGAACTCTCTGCAGCTCCCCGCGAGGAGCCTGGGGCCGGGTGGGGCTTGGTCTCCTCTGCCAAGGAACGAGGGACGGGAGGGAATGGCCTCGAGTTGCTCCAGGCAAGGTTGGCCACGAGGAACAATTTCTGTCCTGGCAGAGTGGTCAGGCCCTGGCACAGGCTGCCCAGGGAGGTGCTGGAGTCCCCATCCCTGGACGTGTTCCATAAACCTGTGGCCATGGCACCTGGGGCCATGGTTTGGTGGCAGGGTGGCGCTGGGTTGGTGTCGGGGATCCTGGAGCCTTTCCCAAGCCAAAGCATTCCTCAGGATGCGTCTGCTGTGGCCAGCACACAGCTCGGGGCTTGGCCTGCCCCGGGCCAGCTGCTCGCCAGGGTGGCACCAGCTCCCCCGGCGGGGCGGGCGAAAGGCTGCCCGGGGCCGGCCCGGGGCTGTGCCGCGCCGCTGACTGCCTGCCCGGGGCCAGTTCCTGCCCTCGGCTCCTGTCCCCGGCCGACTCCTGCTCTCGCCCGGCTCCGGCTCCTGCCCTCGCCCGCTTCCTCCGCGGCTCCCGCAGCTCCTCCTCCGCCCTGGCCCCGGCGGCGCCGCCCGGCCCCGCCGCACGTGACTCGCCGCCGTCGGCTGCCGGGGACGGGAAGCCAGCCCCTGCCGAACGGCTGCGGGCCCTGGGCCCGGCCCCACGGCCGGTAGCTGCCAGCGCCTTGTGCCCGGCGCGGGACCCTGCCTCTGCCTCGGCTGGCAGCGAAGTGCGTCCGTGCCCCCCCCAGCCCTTCGCTCCTGGCGTCGGAGGGGACCAGGCCGTGGTGAGGGGCAGGAAGGTGCGAGCGTGGTGAGGAGGAAGGGGCATGGCGTGGGCAGGAGGGGGCATCGCGTGGCCAGAATAGAGGTGGCGTGTGCTGGAGGGGGCACGGCATGGGCAGAATGGCACAGGCAGGCTGCTGGCACTGCCGGAGCCAGGGGCAGGCAGGGGGCCAGGCTGCCAGGGCTACAACATTCAGCTGAAGGAGGTGGCTGTGCCCCCCCGCAGCCCAGGCCTTCCCTGTGGATTTGCCCATCTGGGTCCTCATTCCAGTCCTCCTCCTGCCCCACACGAGCCCTGGAGCCTCCCGTTTCGGCGGGGGGAAGGTGCCCCTGGGGGGCAGCCAGGCCGCCTCATGGGGACCCCCCCAGCAGAGCAGCCTTGGCAGACTCTAGGGGCTCTTTTCCAGCTCCTGGTGCCCGTCCCATAACAGGACCCGCAGCCCCTGCCCATCTCTCCGCTTGCGTCACCCTCGGTGGGTGGCACAGGGATTCCCTGGAAATTCGGGAAACTGAGGCACCAGGGAGCTGCTGCCTGCCCGGGATTGCCCAAGAGCCTCTTCCTGGGTTGGGCTTCTCACTCCTCCTCCTTCTCCTCCCCCCCAGCAGTCCGGATCCCACCAAGCAGCAGGTTGGGGCAAGGAGGGGTGGATGGCAGCTCTTCACCCACCTTCCTGCAGGACTCGTGGGTTAGTGAAGTGGGTTGGGTTGGAAGGGACCTTGAAGGTCCTCTGCCAGCCCAGGCTGCTCAAGGCCTCATCCAGCCTGGTCCTGAACACCTCCAGGGAGGGAGCAGCCACAGCCTCTCTGGGCAGCCATTCCAGTGCCTCACCTGGAGCTGGGCAGAGAGCTGGGGGCCGTGGGTGCCGCAGCACCACGGTGCCCAAGCTGCCCTGCTCATGCCCCCTCTCCCGTTCCCCGCAGGTGGCCGTTGCCAAGATGTCCCTCTGGAGCATCGTGTCCCAGCTGCCAGCAGAGCAGTTCAGTGGCCTCTTCGCAGAGTTTCCCCGCAGCCTGCGCTGCCTCCTGGCCGACTGGCTGGAGAACCAGCCCTGGTGAGTGCCACCCGTGCCCCTGGGCTCTGCCCTGCCACGACTCCTCACCGCCCGCAGCAGCCGGCAGGTGTGGGCAGAGGTGGGTGCCAGGGTAAGGTGTGGGTCTTGCCCCTGGGGTGACCACTGGGAAGCAGCTGCTCAGAGAAGGACCTGGGAGCGCTGAGGGACAAGAAGGTGCCCAAGAGCCAGCAGCCTGCCCTGGTGGCCAAGAAGGGCCCAAGGGTGTCCTGGGGACATTCAGAAGAGTGTGGGCAGCAGGGCAGGGGATGGTGGGAAGGGCAGTTTTGGGGGAGGGGGTGGAGGACTCCTGTTGGCTCACCCAGGCCTGTCCCTCCCCAGGGAGTTCATCAGCGGCTCCGATGCCTTCTGCAGCAGCGTGGCCCAGGGCCTGCTCTCGGCCATGCTGGAGAAGCTCCGCAGTGCTGCCAGCGAGGGCCAGCAGAGTCAGGTCCTCCAGCAAGTCAGCAGCATCGAGGTGGGCAGGGGCTGGGCATGGGGACCCCCAGGGACTGGTTAGGTGCAGGGCCCCTTGGCGCTGTGTAGTGCCAAGGGAGGTTTCATAGATTCGTGGCATGGGTTGCGTTGGAAGGGACCTTTGAGATCATCCAGTGCCAACACCCCTGCCAGCGCAGGGTCACCCACAGCAGGGTGCACAGGAGGACATCTGGGTGGGTTTGGAATGACCCCAGAGACTCTGCCACCTCCCTGGGCAGCCTGCTCCAAGGCTCCAGCACCCTCACAGTAAAGTTCCTTCTCCTGTTTGGGTGGAGCTTCCTATCTTCAAGTACGTTCCTCCTCCTGGGCTGAGAACTCTAACCTCACAGAGACCCCCCCCGAGTGCACCAGGCCCCGACCTTGGCTCTGCTTGCTCCAGCTGCCAGCGCCCAGGTGGCCTCTGCACCTCCACACCTCTGCACCAGATGTTCCTCATTTTCTGCTCCAGCTTCTGACGTCTCCTCCCCCGTGCCGCTGCGCTTCCTCCTGCCTGCTGCCCGCCGCTGGGTGTCCTCCCCTGGGTGTCCNTGCTCACAGGGAGGGGAAGCAGAGGCTGTGGCTGCTGCCATGTGGGTGGTGGGGCCTGGGTGCTCTCCCCCACGATGGGTGAAGGCACAGCTGGCGGGGGAAACTGGTTGGTGGGACCCCAGACCTGGGCCCTTTGTGCCCCAGACACCCTGGGGCTGGCAGAGTTTGTGCCCAGGGGCAGGTCCCGAGGGTCTGGGGGGTGTCAGTCACAGAGCTGCCTCCTGGCCAGCCACAGGGAGCCACGGGGGCAGCAGCTGTGCCACGCTGGGGGCAGCATCCAGCATCCTGCCCTGCAGCTGCTTTGGGAAGTGGCTAAATTGGGAAGCAGGCAGAGGATGGAGGAGCTGGCACAGGGACCAGAGCCAGCAGGGAAATTCCTCTGCCTGCGCCGGGTGGGAGGTGTTGAGCCCCCAGCCGAAGGTGGATGGAGAATCTGCCCTGGGCATCAGGTCTGGAGGGGCTGCAGGAAGAGGGAATTTGCTCTGGGGGCAGCTGTGGGGGCTCAGGATTTGGGGGTTGGGTTTGGAGCTGATTCTTGTGGTTTTCACACTCGGTTTGAAGTGACTTTGGGCTGGAAATCAGCCCAGTGGTGGTGACCTGGGGGCATGGAATCACAGAGTGGGCTGGGTTGGAANTGAGATCATCCAGTGCCAACACCCCTGCCAGCGCAGGGTCACCCACAGCAGGGTGCACAGGAGGACATCTGGGTGGGTTTGGAATGACCCCAGAGACTCTGCCACCTCCCTGGGCAGCCTGCTCCAAGGCTCCAGCACCCTCACAGTAAAGTTCCTTCTCCTGTTTGGGTGGAGCTTCCTATCTTCAAGTACGTTCCTCCTCCTGGGCTGAGAACTCTAACCTCACAGAGACCCCCCCCGAGTGCACCAGGCCCCGACCTTGGCTCTGCTTGCTCCAGCTGCCAGCGCCCAGGTGGCCTCTGCACCTCCACACCTCTGCACCAGATGTTCCTCATTTTCTGCTCCAGCTTCTGACGTCTCCTCCCCCGTGCCGCTGCGCTTCCTCCTGCCTGCTGCCCGCCGCTGGGTGTCCTCCCCTGGGTGTCCTCCCCTGGGTGTCCTCCTCTGGGCTCTCTTTCTTCCCCAGGTCTGTCTTCAGCTGCTCTGTCGCTCTGCCACCCTCTGAGGCCTCAGCTCCACTCCCTGCCCTTGCCCCCCCTGCTGCCAGCCAGGCTCTCAGCCTGAGGACCGAGGGGTGCTGGCCCTCGGAGCCCCCTGGGGCGAACCCCTGCTCCTTGGGTAACACTTTCAGTGTACAGCGTTTGGCGGGGGGGGCAGCTTTAGTCATGACTTCTGGGCCTTGGTGGGGGGGAACTTTCCTAAGCGTGGTCAGGAAAACACAGGCATGATTCAGCCCGGGAGTGGGATGAAGAANCTGTGCCACGCTGGGGGCAGCATCCAGCATCCTGCCCTGCAGCTGCTTTGGGAAGTGGCTAAATTGGGAAGCAGGCAGAGGATGGAGGAGCTGGCACAGGGACCAGAGCCAGCAGGGAAATTCCTCTGCCTGCGCCGGGTGGGAGGTGTTGAGCCCCCAGCCGAAGGTGGATGGAGAATCTGCCCTGGGCATCAGGTCTGGAGGGGCTGCAGGAAGAGGGAATTTGCTCTGGGGGCAGCTGTGGGGGCTCAGGATTTGGGGGTTGGGTTTGGAGCTGATTCTTGTGGTTTTCACACTCGGTTTGAAGTGACTTTGGGCTGGAAATCAGCCCAGTGGTGGTGACCTGGGGGCATGGAATCACAGAGTGGGCTGGGTTGGAAGGGACCTTCAGGATCCCTCAGTGCCACCCCCCTGCCAGGGGCAGGGACCCCTCCCACCAGCCCATGCTGCTCCAGGCCTCATCCAGCCTGGCCCTGAACACCTCTAGGGAGGAGACAGCCACAGCCTCCCTGGGCAGCCTGTGCCACTGTCTCCCCACCCTCCCTGTAAAGAAACCCCACGCTCATGAGACCCCAGGGTCTGGCTTCACCCCATGTGGAGGGAGAAGGGGCCCCCAAAATGTGTTGGGAGGGGGCTGGGGTGTCCTGCCCTGCTGACCCCTGGCTTCTGGCAGAATGTCTACCGGAGGGACCCGCTGCGCTTGGTGGCTGTGCTGAAGGGCATCCTGGAGGGGGAGAAGGCTGCCGTGCTCAAGAGGGTGAGTGGTCCCTGCCCCCTCCCAGGGCACACCGAGGCATGGGGCCAGCACCCGACCCCACTCACCCTGCTCTGCCCTGCCCCAGGACCACCACCTGCCCCTTAGCTTCCACCGGCGCCAGGAGGAGCTGAAGTTTGCCTTGGGGCTGCAGCGGCTGCAGCATCGCATCCACGAGGTCCAGGCACTGCGGGACGGCCCCAAAGGTGAGGGGCCAGGGCAGGGAGGGTGCCTGCTGGGGGGGGTCTGCCGCGGAGTGTGGTGAGGGTGGTGTCACCTCCCTTTCACAGGGTGCTGGGATGCAGAGACCAGTTCCCAGTGTTAACAGGGTCACCTCCATCCTTCCTCTGCAGCCTCTCCGCAGCTGAAGATGGAAATGAAGTCCCCGGAGGTGAGTAGAGGAGTCTGGGGGCAAATTGGAGTGGGGGGAACTAGCTCAGGGGCTGGGGGACAGAGCAGGGCTGAGGTGCCCTGAGATGGAGTGAGTGGAGGGCTGTGGGGCTCTGCCCCGTGTTGGGCACAGTGCAATGCAGAGCCCCACGGCTGGTGCTGCCCCGCAGGAGCTGCCCGCCCTGATCCTGGAGGCTGTGAAGGAGCTGGAGGCAGCCAAGCAGCAGGTCCTGAAGAGGATCCAAATCTGGAAGAGGCAGCAGCAGCTGGCAGGGAATGGGGCCCTCTTCGAGGAGAACCTGGCACCACTGCAGAAGAGGTGAGGTGGCACTGGGCAGAGAGGGGGGATCTGGAGCTGCCCCACTGCTCCCTGTGGGTACAAGGGGCTGTGGGAGGGTGGGGGCCTGGCTCTGTCTCAGCTGGAGGTGCCCCTTGCCCTGCCCTGTGGTTCCCTCCACAGGTGTGAGAGCTTGGTGGAGGTTTACTTCCAGCTGCACCAGCAAGTGATGGCAGCCAGCACAGAGCTGGGGCCTGAGCTCCAGTCCAAGCTGCTGGAGAGGTTCAGCGAGGTCCTGTCCAGCCTGGTCAAGAGGTACTGGGCTGGGGGAAGCTGGTGGCCGGGGCAGGGAGTCTGCAGGGCATGGGTGGCAGAGCTGGTGGGGGTGCTGTGCTGGACACTGTTGTGCCCCTTGTTGTGCCCCAGCTCCTTCCTGGTGGAGAAGCAGCCCCCACAGGTGCTGAAGACCCAGACCAAGTTCCAGGCGAGCGTCAGGTTCCTGCTGGGCCCTCAGCTGCTGAAGGCATCAGCCAAGCCCTACATGGTGCGGGCAGAGATGGTGACAGAGAAGCAGGCACGAGAGCTGGCACTTAGCACCTGCAGTGCTGCCCTGAGGTGAGCAGCTGGGTGACCAGCGTGGAGGCTTGGGGGCAACCATTCCACCATGCCCCCCTGACCTGCCACTCTGCCCAGCGAGAGCACTGGCGAGATCATGCATAATGTGGTGGCCCTGGAGACCAACCCCACCAGCGGCAGCTGCTGTGCCAACTTCAAGAACGTGGTGAGTGCCACCAGCAAGAGGCTCTGCCAGGGGGCCCTGTGGCAGGGTGGGCTGGGGTGGGCAAGGCCCCAGGGCTTGCCCAGGGGTGGTGCTGAGCTCTGCCCTCTCAGCTGCTGAAGAAGATCAAGCGCTGTGAGCGGAAGGGCTCCGAGTCGGTGACGGAGGAGAAGTGTGCGGTGCTGTTCAGCACTAGCGTGGCACTCAGCCCTGGCAACCTCTCCATCCACCTCCAGGTACCAGCCTTCTCCTCAGGGTGCCCCAACTCTGTCCCAGACAGCTCTGCGTAGAGCCCTGAGACGGTCCCAGGGCAGCCTCTGCTTTACTGGGGGTGGCCTCAGGGCTGACCACACTCTACCCCCAGGCCCTGTCTCTGCCCATCGTGGTCATTGTGCATGGGAACCAGGACAACAATGCTAAGGCCACGGTGCTGTGGGACAATGCCTTCTCCGAGATCGTGAGTGCCATGCTGCCAGGAAGGGATGCCAGGATGTGGGGAGCAGGGCTGGAGCCCCTGTCCTGATGCCATCTGGCCCTGCCGCAGGACCGGGTGCCCTTTGTGGTGGCTGAGCGGGTGCCCTGGGAGAAGATGTGTGACACCCTGAACCTCAAGTTCATGGCTGAAGTGCAGACTACAAAGGGGCTGCTCAAGGAGCACTACTTCTTCCTGGCCCAGAAGATATTTAATGACCACAGTGCCAGCTTCGAGGACTTCCAGACCCGCAGCGTCTCCTGGGCCCAGTTCAACAAGGTTCCTGGGAGGGCTGCCAGGGGCGGGCAGGGACCTGCGCAACACTGGGGAGCCTCACACCCCCTCTCTGCCCCAGGAGATCCTTCCTGGTCGAGGCTTCACCTTCTGGCAGTGGTTCGATGGAGTCCTTGACCTCACCAAGCGGTGCCTCAAAAGCTACTGGTCAGACCGGTGAGTGCCCAGGGAACTGGGTGGGCTCCTGCTGGCTGCTCCAAAGGCAGGGCTGGGGAGTCCTGGTGGCGCTCCTGTGCCCTGGCACTGGGCCACGCTCCACCTGCTCATCCCCACAGGCTGATCGTCGGCTTCATCAGCAAGCAGTACGTCTGCAAGCTGCTGAGCACGCAGCCCGACGGCACCTTCCTGCTGCGCTTCAGCGACTCGGAGCTCGGCGGTGTCACCATCGCCCACGTCATCCGCGGGCAGGACGGTGAGCAGGGGCACGCCCAGCGGGTGCCAGCCCGGCCCGGGCACCTCGGGCATCATGGGGACAGTGCAGTGGAGCCCTGGGCTGTGTCTCCTCCACAGGGTCCAGCCAGGTGGAGAACATCCAACCCTTCTCTGCCAAGGACTTGTCCATCCGCTCCCTCGGGGACCGCATCCGGGACCTGGGGCAGCTCCGCAACCTCTACCCCAGCACCCCCAAGGACCAGGCTTTTGGTAGTCACTACAACAGTGAGTGGCTGGCAGCAGGGGTGGGACCTGGGCTTCACATCTGCCCTCCCCCCCAGCAAGTAGGGTAGTGGGTTTGGAGGGTTTAGGTCCCACCCGGGTCCTGCTGGCCCTGAAGCTCTAGAAGGGGCAGTGGTGGCAGAGGGTTGGCATGGCGTGGGCCCGGGCTGGAGTGGTGCTTCATGGGTGCTTCTCTCCGAGCAGAGGAGCAGATGGGCAAGGATGGCCGTGGCTACGTCTCTGCCACTATCAAGATGACAGTGGAAAGCGAAAGGTGGGTGAGAGGCTGTGGCAGTGCCCGAGCTGTGCCAGGCCAGAGCTTGCAGGAATCTTAACTGGGCTGACCTGTATTTCACTGCTGGGCAGGGGGATGTCTGACTGGGCAAGCTGGGGCTTGTGAGGCAGGAATGCCCCCGGCTGCAGCAGAGCCCCTGTGGGTCTTCCAGAGCACCACCTGCCCACGCTGACATGGGCGGTGCCTTCCCACAGGGAACAGCAGCTCCAGAGTGCCCCAGGAGCACCCCCGGAGCCCCCCGCAATGTTCAACCTGCCCATGCTGCAGCCTGAGAGCCTGCAGCCAGTTCTTGGCCCCATCTGGTGAGTGCCCGGCTCTGTGCCAGCTATGGCCTGGGCACGGACTGAGGTGTGGGGGGGACTGTGGTGAATGCCCCTCAGGTGCCAACTCCCCCTTGTCTCTATTTGCAGCCCCTCTACTGCTTTCTGCCCCCAGACCATCCCCGTAGGCTACCCCACAACCGAGGGCAACATCCCCATGATGGTCTCCAAAAGCCTTGGATCTTTCCCCAGGTAGGAGCGATGCCAGCTAGGGGCACAGTGGGTCCTCTGCTGCCCCTGGGTACAGCCAAGTGGGGTGGAGTGTGTGTCTATGCCCCCTCCAAGTGCTCCTGTTTCTACTCCTTGCAGCACCTCACCGATGCTCTCCCCATCCCTGGTGCCCGACCCAGCACTGCCACAGCACCCAGACCTCAGCTTTGGGAACCCCATGTAAGGACCTGGCATGGGGCTGGCAGTGGGCACCCTGCCATGCCCCTACCCCTTCTCCCCAGCACCCCAGGGCGAGGAGACCCAACGGGGACCTTCCCCAGCTAAGCAGTGCTGCCAGTGAGCTGCACTACTGCTCTGTGCAAGGAGACCCCACCCCAGCCCCCACCCAAACCAAGCACTTCCCCACCACGCCTTGGGGTACACAAGCACCCTGGGGGCAGGGGGGTGGTGCCCCATGGCTTACATCAACCCTGCCCGATTTTTTTGCCCCCAGGTCCTTCATGCCCAACCAGTACATGAGAGAGGAGGCCCCACAGATGCTGCCCGGGGGGCCCTCGCAGCAGCCTCCTGACGAGGAGATGCCAGAGCTGCCCCCGTTCACCATGGACCCCCCATTGCAGAGCTCCTCGAGGTGGTAAGCATGGCTGGGGGGGGTAAGCCAGGGTTTTTGAGGGGGGCTGCCCCGAGTCACCCCACTGCTTCTTTCCCCAGGATGCCACCCAGCATGGACCTAGCACCAGGCCCAGACTTGGACTCGTTCCTGGACATCCCCCTGTGCCCCCCCTTCACGCCCTCCCCGCAGCGCAGTGGGTACCCCAGCCCCAGCTCCGCTGCCTGGGGGCTGGGGGAGGCTCGGTGGGATGACAGCGTCCGGCCAGGGCATGCCTGAGGGGGCTCCGGGGGGAGGGGGAATACATTGGACTGTGACACACACCCCACCCCCGCCCCCAGCCTTGTCTGGGCTGAAGCTCTGGCAGGGGAGGGGGTTGGAATTTTGTGGGGGGGGAGGGGGAGATAGCACTTTGTGTAACACCCCCTCCCCCCCCAATGTGTAAATGCAGCACTTTGGAGCACAGAGCTGCTGCTAGGGTCCACGGTGAGGGGGTGCAGGCATTGGGGGGTGCCCACAGCCAAGCAAGGTGCCCTCAGCCCACACCATGAGTCAGAAGCAGGGTCAGGAGGTGGCAGCAGGCAGCGTGCTGGGGTGGAGGTGCCAGGGCTGGGGGGGGGGGGGACACGGACGGGGACGATGCCACCAGGACCCCCTGCAGTGGTTGGGGATTGGGGAGACACAGTGCACACATGGACCCTTCACACACCCAGAGCTGGCACTGGCTTTGGGGTATGTGAGGTGCCACCCTCTTCCCTCTGCCCGGAATGGGGCTGTGGCAGGGATAGGGAGCCTGGGAGGTGGGAGGAGGGGGCAGGGGGGCAGGAAAATAAGCCATAAAATAAAGTTTTATTCCAAAATAACAAAATAAATAATCTACTGTACACAGTACAAAGGAAGAGTTGCTAATGCTCTAAAAAGACACCACACAGTCCTAAGGGGGGGGACAGCGACAGGGGGGGGACCCCGGGGCTGGGCACAGCTCGTGGAAACAGGGCAGGGGTAGGCAGGAGGCACCCCGAGGGGCTGAGGAGGGGGGGACTGGCACCCCCCCAGCACCCACCGACCACCTGCTCTGTGCTGGGAGTTTGGGGTGACAGATGTGACACCCCCACGGCGTGTGTGTGACACCCCCAAGGCGCGTGACACCCCCGTGACACAGGGACCATGCATGGCAGCGCACGCGGGAAATGCGGGGCNTACATAGGGCTTGAGTCCGTTGAGGGCTTCCCAGCCCCGCGGGGTTGCCCAGAGCCTGGCGGGGACCAGGGTATTGCTGCTGCGGGGAACGCGTCCCGCTGCGGCTGAGGTAACCAGAGCGTCGGTGCGGGAGGGCTCGAGACCCCTGAGGGGGGGGACCCATGGCCAAGCCCTCACCGGCTCCCCGCACCCGGAGCACCGCCGCGCCGCTGGCACCC
>WBNM01041425.1:15346-34489 GCA_013399055.1 Ramphastos sulfuratus
GGGGGGGGGGAAGGGGGCTGCAGGGCCTCACTGGCGGCTGGTCTCCTGTTCCACCTTGATGGTGCTGCGGGGAGGGTCCGGGGGGGCTGGGGGACCCCGTTCTGCCAGCCCGTCCTCGAACTCTGTGGGGTGAGAAGGGGGAGAATGGCATCAAGGCACCGCTTCCACGGGGAGAAGGCGGCGGTGCCGTCGGGACCACCCCGCCACGCGGACCACCATGGACCGGGAGCCAGCCCCTCTCTGCCTCCCGGGAGCTCACCTGGCGCCGGAGGCTTCCCGGGCAGGCAGGGGCTGAGCCTGCCCACGCGGTCGTGTGAGACCAAACGTGCCAGGCGCAGGCCCTCGTCCATCAGCGTCTGCTGCAGGATGTGGCGACTCCAGAGCCCATGCGGGGGGAGGCCGAGAGCTACGTCGGGGGCTGCCACGGGTGGGGGGGTCAACCGGGGACAGGCCCCCGCCGCTGCGGAGAGAAGGGCGAGAGTCAGCACCGAGGGGCTACGGGGCGCGTCCGGCCACTGCTTGGGCGCAGGCATCCCCGGAAGAGAAAGGACCCCCACGGGCACCCCAGAAAAGGAAGAGACCCCCACTGGAAAGGGAAGGGATCCCCCCGCCACTGACTCACCCTGCAAGTGGCCATCGAGGCTCTCCCCGGAGAGGCTCCCGGTGTCCTCATCGAGCCCGGCTCGGTATGCGGCACCGTGGGGCTCCGGTCCCACCGGCCCCACCGGCAGCGGCAGCAGCTCGGGGCGGCTCTGCTCTCCTGCCTGCCAGGAGAGTGTGGGTGAGCACAAGATACCCTGGATGGGTCCCATCCTGCCAGGGGACCCTGCACTGCCCACCCCCAGAAAGCCCACAGCTGCATGCACAGCACCGCCCCCAGTGCCCCTCGCTGCCAGTCCAAGCCAGCATGGGCAGCCCCAGGCACACTGCACCAACCCACCCGGGCGTGGGCGAGCAGCCACCCACGCTCACAGGTGTGCACACCTGCACGCATCCCACTCCCACCAGCACCCCTGGGTGGGCACCCACCTCCTGCTTGAGTCGTTTGGCCACGGTGCCTCCGGTCTCCTCGGGATGTGCCCTGTGCCAGAGAGGGGGGGGGGGCAGAAGGGGCTGTCAGGCGCGGGGGTGCCTGCACAGAGGCCCCTCGATGGGCACGGCCCGCCTGGTCTCCTGCCACACTGCGGGCAGTGCCAGCCGCCGCGCAGGGTGTGGGCAGCCGCCCAGGCAGGGCGGTGCCGCAGGACGGCGCAGATCGGGGCTTTGGCACAGATGGAGCCGGGGGTGGCAAAAAGGGGAAGCAGCTGGAGAGCGGAGGAAAAAGGCAGCCCGGGCACAGCACCCCGTGGGCAGGGGCTTGAGGGGAAGAGGGGAAGGGACAGGGCAGCCCCAGCAGCATTCCCATTATTGACTGGCATCCCCTCTAGCGCCAGACACCTCTCCAGTGCCTAGCACCCCACCCAGCGCCTGGCATCCATCCCCTCCACGTCCCACACCTCCGAGATCAGACAGAAAACATCCCACGCGAGGGCAAAGGGAACTTGGGTCCAGAAGTGCCAGGTTGTGGTGCGGTCTCTGAGCGTGCAGAGCCGGGTGACAACCAGGGCCCCTCCCGCCACACACACGCAACCCCCCGGGCGGTGAAGAGGGGACTCTGCCGGGCTCACCTGGCCACCTTGAGCGAGGACAGGTAGGTGCTTTCCCGGGCCACCTGCCGCGACAGCGAGAAGAGCTCGACCCGCCGCAGCAGCAGCGAATTGTCCCGCAGGCAGAACTGCGCGGCCGCCTCGTTGATGATCAGCTGGGGGCAGAAACCACGCGTGAGTGGGCACAGGGACGGCGCCCATGGGACGGCACGGTGTCTGCTCCAAGCTGGCAAATGCCAGCATCTCCCAGTTCTTATCCACTCCACGCCGGTGCCCCTACCCCAACCTCCTCCCCAGTCCAGGACCCGTCCCCTCCGACCTCCACATCCGCAGCCTCCCCGAGACCTTCAGGCGTAGCTCTCACCGCGGTGCCCACCTCGTGCAGGGTGAGCTGCTTGCCCTCTCGGCGCCGGGCATCGCCGCGCCCGTAGATCGCGCTGTGCCGGCGGATCTCCTCCTCCTTGTGCCGGTCGCCATCCTCCAGCTGGAAGATGTGCCCCACGGCCTTGGCCAGCTTCTTGTTGAGCTTCATCAGTGCCCGCAGCTCGGCCTCACCACCCCGGGGGCAGCTCTGCAGCAGCCGCTCCACGCTCTCCACCACCGTCCGCACCAGCTCCGGTTCCAGCACCTCCGCGCCCACCGGCTGCTCGCCACCGCTCCCTCCCGGGGAGAAGGGGGGACCCCCCGGCTCTTCATCCCCACCACCCTCTGACTCGGGGGTGCTTCTCCCGGGCCACGGTGGGAGCGCCGACGGCGACAGCTTCTCCCCAGGCTCCGTGGGGCTGCGGGCTGGGGACGACCCGGTGCCACCGCCCCCTTTGCCTGCGGCCTCGCCAGGGCTGGCATGCCCGTTGCTGAGCGCCTTGCGCCCACCGGCCTCAGAGAGCTTGAAGAGGGGGATGCTGCTGACGGGCACGGCCGAGACGGGCTGGCTGAAGAGCCCCGGGTTGGATGCCCACTCGCGTAGGGCCTTCTGGAGGCGGCGGACGTGCAGGGGCTTGGTGGCCATGCCCACCAGCGCCATGATCTCTAGGAACTCCTCCTCGCCCGCCTCGCAGAGCTGCTGAACGTCGTCCCCCCCTTGCTGGATGAAGGTCTCGTAGTAGCCCAGCAGGTTGGCACGCTGCAGCACCCGGTACAGCTGCAGCTCGCCCAGCGTGCGGGGCAGGGCCATGGCGAGCCTGCAGGACAGACGGACGGAGGGATGGCATCACGCAGGGCACCGACAGCGGTACGGCAGGGGACAGACAGACACGCAGGAGAAGCCCCCTCCCCAACCTTTGGCCCGGGCACACAGAGCACGGGGGGTGTACCCCGAAGAATGGAGTACGTGGGTGCCTCAGGGTTCTGAAACCCCACGGGGCACACAGATCCATCTGTGCTCGGACAGAACCCGCGGCAGCAGCTCCCTCGGACACGGCACAGGCATGAGTGGGGGCTCCCCTCCCTCCCCTGCTCCTATCCCGCTCCCGAGCCCAGCTCCGCCCTCCCCCCCNNNGGGGGCGGGGAGGGAGCGGGGAGGAAGGCGGTGGCACCGGTTATCCCCTCTTCCCCCCGGGGCGCAGGGACACCGGGAGCTGGGACCGGTGCCCTGCACGGGGGTACTGGGGGGNCCCGAGCCTATCCGGTGCCCGGTCCCTCCGCGGTCCCCCCTCGACCTCTCACGTCCTGCCGCCCCCCACTCGCTCACCGCCGGCTGGAGCCGCCTCCGGCCGCTACACCCGCTCTGGGCCGGGGAGGGGAAGAACCGGCGGAGGCCTCCGGGACCGTGCTCCGCCGATGGGCCGGGGGCCCGGTTGGGGGGAGGGGGGAGGTCCCGGCGGGGCTCGGGCGTCCCGCGGCCGGACCGGGCGCTCTCGCTCCGCCGCGCCGCGCCGCTTCTGCGCGCCGCCCACACGGGCGGTACCGTGAAATAGCAGCGGCCCCGGCTCCGCCGCGGCGTGGGAGGCCCCGGAGGCGGATCCCGNTGCCCTGCACGGGGGTACTGGGGGTCCTGCAGCCCGTTGGGGTGGGTAAGCCGGGAACAGGGCTGAGGCGGTGGGTGGGGAGGACACGCGAGGTACTGGGAGGCCGTGGCGGGGGGCAGGACCTCCGGTGTGTCCCGCTGGTGTAGACCTCGGGCTGGACCGGCAGTTACTCGGTGGTCGTTGCTGGTGAGGCCACCCAGCCCCCGTGCCCGTGCCCACGGGTCCCCCTACGATCTCCTGAGGTGTGCAGACTAAACCACCCCGCACCTCCCTCCTCAGCCGGGATCCCGCGGGCTGCGCTCGCAGCATCTCCGGTTCCTGCAGCAGCCCGGAGAGGCGCGGCGACGCCGTCTCCGTTATCCCGGCGTTATCCCGGCGTTATCCCGGGAGCACAGCCCCCTGTGGGCGCCGGCACCCCGAGTCTCAGCACAGGACGGGCTGCACGGCGAACCCCGCAGCCGCGCAGCCCTGCCCCGCCACACCGGCACCGGCAGCAGAAGGAGCTTTCTGGGGCTGGGGTGGGACACGCTGGAGCCCCCCACCCGCAGCAGGAGCCCCACACCGAGAGCAGCTCCGGGCCCCACAGGAGTGTCACGGCCCCCACCTCTGCGTGGCTCAGCGCTATTTATAGCGCGGCCGGGCGCCTGGCGTGGGTCCAGCCGCCCCCGCACCATCCTGCCCGGCGAGGGGAGATCGTGACGGGGCCTGGGGCACGTCCCCGGGGCTGGCGTGGGGCAGTCAGGGCTCCCCGCCCAGGGGACAGTCCCCGACCCCCATGTCCTGCCTTGGCACCCCCACCACCTGCCCGGCCGAGCCCTCACGCACAGCACATCCCCCCCCCCGCCACGGCCAAGCCGTCCAGCGCGGCGGGGCCGTTCTCAGGCCCGGTGCTGCCCGAGCCGCTCGCCGCCCACGGGCCCACGACGCACCCGCCGTCCTGGCGCCCGCCGCCCCCGTTCCCGGGGCTGGGGGAACCGGGGAGAACTGAGTGGCATCGTGTGCAGGGCCGCGGAGGGCATGGAACCAGCGAGTCCGTGGGGTGCTGAATCTGCCCCCACAACGCCGCTGGGGGTTGCCTCGGTTCCACGGAGCGCACTCCGCGTGGGGCTCGGCTACTCGGCCGGTGAAAGGCTCCTGCTCCCAGGCCCACGTACGGCGCCGGCGCGGCTGAGCTCTGGCCCGGGTAGGGTTTTGGAGAGCAGGACCGGACGGCGGATGTCGGTTATGTGGGAACCGGGCCGCGGGGACCGTGCGGCGCGGGGTGAAGAGCGGCCGTGGGGAGCTGGGGCCGGAGGGGCACGACCTGTGCATCCCCCACGCATGACCCACCTCGCACAAACAATGCCAAAGCGCTTCCTGATAGGAGGAGGTGGTTGTCAATCAAGTGAAATTAAGGAGGGGGGGGCGGTTTGAGGGCTTCAAGAGTAGGACCTCTGCTCTGATAGGGTGAGGGGTCTGCCTGTCAGAGCCGTTGGTAAGGCGGGGCTCACGGTTGCTAGGGGCTGGGAAGGACCTAGATTAAAGTTCTCGGTCGGTGTCGCCATGGTGACAGGGAGCGGGGTCACAACTGCTTCCTGTCTAGGCTACGCTGATAGGCTGAGGCGCTGTCAGACCTGCCACAGCAGCCTTGTGATTGGTCAGCTCGGCCGTCAGTCAGTGGCAGCATGCGCGAGCCCCTGGAGGCCGTTGGCACACGGAAGCGGAAATCGGCGGCGTGGCCGCGGCGGGAGGAATGAAACAGGGTCCGGGCCGGCGGCGGCGGCGGCTTCTGGGCGTGTTGGTGCTGTTGCTGCTGCCTCCGGCGCTGCTGGAGGGCGCTGGTGCGACGTCACCGGGCGGGGAACGATGGGGCAGCGGCGACAACGACGACGGTAACGTCATGGCGGGGCGAGGGTGGAGGCGTTAAGTGTCTCGAAGGGAGGAGACGGCGTACAGGGAGGGCTCCAGGCGTTCGCAGAGTGACGGAGCAGCTGACGCTGCGGCCTGTCGGCCCGGTGCGGGCTGGAAACGGCGGCACCGAGCCAGCCGGGCCCCTGGCAGTGACGGGAGGAGGCCGAGCCCTGCTTGCCTCTCCCATTCCTCCTGGGATCGGGCTCCTAGCGCCGCTGTGCTGCGGGGAGTACGGAAGCAGCAAGTTTGGGTCCTGCTCGACCAAACTAGTGACTGAGGGGAAGGCCGTGGATGGGACTTTAGTAAGGCCTTAGACACTGTTCCACAGCATCCTTCTGGCTGCTCCTGGCCTGAGTGGATGAAGACTTCACTGGGCCAAAAGCTGCGTGATGGATGGGCCCAAAGAGCAGTGGGGAATGGGATTAGATCCAGTTGGAGACCACTCACAAGTGATGGTTCCCAGGGCTCAGGCTTGGGGCCAGACTTGTTTAACCTCCTGATCTGGGTGAGGGGATGTAGTCTGTAGTGACATCCTCTGAAGGGCAACTGGCACCAGTGAGGGAAGCAGGGGTGAGCTGTGCTGTGTCTGACAGCCCCAGCAGCAGGGTTACAGAGACCCAGAGAGCAGCTTCCATGGCACAAAGGGGAGGGACTTTTACCTTCATCCATCCAGAATGCACTTAGCTGGGGGGGTGCAGGGAAGGAAAAGTGGCCCTGAGTGTTTTGGTGGGTGAAGCACTGGGGACAGAGTCCTTGTGTCTGTGTAGTCTGTGTTGGCAATGCCTAGCTCCAAGTCCCTGCTCCGTGTTGCAGCTGCTGGGGACCGGATCGTGGCGCTGCGCGAGGGCCACCCGGGCCGGTACCGAGCCCCGCGCCGCTTCTGCTACACCAGCACCCGTGCCCCGCAGTGGCACGACATATGGACGAGGACACAGGTGAGGGGGCAGGGAAGGCTCTGGAGCCACAGCTGAGCTCCTCCAGCAGCCGCAGCCACGCTCCCGTTCCTCCCCTGCCCTGCGCAGATCCGGGTCAACAGCAGCCGCATGATCCGAGTCACCCAGGTGGACAGCGAGGAGGAGCTGGAGGACTTCGGCCTGTGGAACATCCTCTTCTCCTTCCTGAGGGAGAAGCTGAACGACACCAGCATCGACGTAGATCTCTACAGCAACAAAACCTGTCTGAAGGTCGAGCTGCTGGACAGCGACACCGAGTACTGCGTTGTCCTCTTCCGACGTAGGTCTGCTGCGTGCGGCTGCTGGAGGGGCTGGGGCTGGCTGTGCTGTGCTCTTGAGGAGGCATCAGGCTCTGAGGGCCAGCAGGGTTGGTCCTTCCCAGGGAAGGAAAACGGACCTGCAGGGAGAAGCCTTCATTGTGGGGGCATTCAGGGCACTTGTTGGAGGTTCACCTTGGACACAGCCACTTCCTTGTCCTGTGACCACATGGCAGGCAGGAGCCATGGCAGGCCATGCCAGGGTTCCTCTCAGCCTGACCTCACTCTCTTTCCAGGCTTTGACCCTAAGCTCTTCCTGGTTTCCTTCCTGGGCCTGTTGTTGTTCTTCTGTGGGGACATGCTGAGCAGGTGAGTCACCTTTCCTGGTGGGCCAGGGACAGGAGGGTGGGTGGGTAGGGGTGGGTAGTGCCTGGCTGGCACTGCAGGCTCTTGTGCACACCCATCCCTGAGCATTAAACCACCCTGTGCACCCTGCAGGAGTCAGCTCTTTTACTACTCAGCTGGGATCAGTTTTGGCTTGCTGGCCTCACTGCTGGTCCTTGTCTATGTGATGTCCAAAGCCATGCCCAAGGTGAGTGCTGGGCTGGCTGGAGGTGAGAGACCTCACAGCAGTGACCCCTCCAGCACCCCCAGCATCATTCTGGTGAGAAAGCTGCAGGATGTGGTCTGGAGGTGCTGGGTTGTGGCTCTGGCTGCGCATGGCAGGAGGTAGCTGTGGCTGCCCCATGGCCTGACCCGAGTTCCCCACCCCTCCTAGAGGAGTCCTGTCTACTTGCTGCTGTTGGGGGGCTGGTCCTTCTCCCTCTACCTGCTGCAGCTGACCTTCAAGAATCTGCGGGAGATCTGCAAGTCCTACTGGCGGTACCTGCTAGGTGGGTGTGAGCCCCTCGGGCTCTGCTGCAGCGCTCTGCACGCCTCCCACTACAGCTCAAGGAGGCTTCTTGCCCCCCGGAACCTAAGCCCCGGCAGGACCTGCTGGGCCAGCTGCTGCCAGCTCCAGCTGAGCCTCTGGTTTGGCCTGCCTGATGCTCTGCTCTGCCACAGGCTACCTGCTGCTGGTGGGCTTGGTGAGCTTTGGTGTCTGCTACCGCTACGGCCCCCTGGAGAACCAGCGCAGCATCAACCTCCTGTCCTGGGCCCTGCAGCTGCTGGGGCTGCTGCTGCTCTACTCGGGCATCCAGATCCACCCCATTGCCTTGGCCTTGGTGGGCATTGCCATCTGCACCAAGAACGTGGACTACCCCCTGCGCTGGGCCTTCACTGCCTACAGGTGAGGGCGGCTGGCACCACTGCTTCCTCCTGCCTGCCACCCGCCCTGGGTGAGCTGCTGGGCAGAGTGCCACTCTCACTGTGGTTTGGGACTGGGATGGGCCTGCAGGAGGGGCTGTGTCCCTTTATCCCTGGGGCTGGTGCAGGACAGTGCCCTGCTCATCCTCATGCCCAGGAGTGAGGAGTGGAGGCTGGAGGGAGCTGGGACTGTGCTGGGCATCCTGCTCCAGCTGGCTGGGCAGTGACTGGTGCTTGCTCCACTGGCAGGAGAGTGCAGAGTGCCAGGCTGGGGCCGAGCCCGCCACGGCTGCTGACGGAGGAGGAGTACAGGATCCAGGGTGAGCTGGAGACTCGCAGGGCCCTGGAGGAGCTCCGTAGCGACTGCCGAAGCCCAAAGATCTCAGCCTGGTCTGTGGTGTCTCGGATCCAGTCCCCCAAGAGGTAACATCCCTGGCAGCCTGCTCAGGTTGGCAAACTCCTGCCTCTGTGTGCCTTAGACAGCCTGCACTGGCTCTGTGCTGTCACCTCTGGCTGCAGAAATAGGGAGGTGGAGGCACAGGTCCATGGTGTGTGGCACCAGGGTGTGCCACAGGGGAGAGGCAGATAAAGCCAGGGTCTGGCACTGAAACGCTTCACCTGAGCTCCATGTGTGCCAGGAGCTCCTCACAAGAGGGCACTGGGCACTCCTGCACAGCATGGTGCTTTGTGGCCTCTTCCCAGGTTTGCTGAGTTTGTGGATGGTGCCAGTCATGTCACCCCCAGCGAGGTCTCTCTCCATGAGCAGGAGTATGGCCTGGGTGGCATCTTCCTTGAAGACCAACTCTTTGAGGAGGAGGAGGAAGAGGAGGAGGAGAATGACTTTGGCAGGAATCACACAAGTTACTCCCTGACCCACAACCACAAGGGTGCTGCATGAGATCAGCTGCCTGGGACCCACAGGGGTGAGGGGCAGAGCTGCTGCTGCCTCCCCACTGGTGTGATGCCCACAGAGCCCTGAAGCTCCATTTGTCAGCGAGCTCCTGCATCTTCTGGCACCCCCAACCCCTCCCTGAGCTCTGTGGCAGAGCCTGCTGGGAGGACGAGGGGGGCTGCCACCCTCATCTTCCCCAGGCAGCTCCTGCCAGGCTGTGGAGTGAAAGCTTCTGTCAGCACAGCCTGGAGCATTTGACAGGGCAGAGGTGCAGAGAGCTGTTGCCAGCTGGGCACCATGAGGTGCTTCTGCTGGGTCGTGGGGACACTGCTGCTGTCTGCAGGGGGACTGGAGCCACCCTGGTACTCGGGGTGGGTGCTTGTGAGCTCCCAAGGGCAGCTGTAGAGTCAGGGACCTCCTCCTCAGGCCTGGGTGCTGAGCTGGCTGCAGTGAGCACCCCAAACCCTGTCCCTTGGCATCTTTGGGTTGCTCTTCTTCACCCTGACTGTGCCAGGTGTGTCACTGCCTGCCAGGGTTGGGACTCAGTGAAGGCTCTGCCTTGCCCGTGGGTGCCCGTGAGGGTGATGTGCTCAGGAGGAACTTTGGACCTGCCCCACTGCTGCCTGCGTGCTCAGCACCTGCCTGCTGCCAGGCTGCTGTGGGGAGGGAGCAGCAGCAGGTGATCATCTCCACCTCCTCCTCCTGCTGCTGTTGCCAAAGATGCCAGAGCTGTCTGGGCTGTGCCTCTGCCTTGGCTTCACTCCTGTCTGGATACCAAAACCCCTCCCTGACAGAGTCATGGCTCAGCCAGCCCCCTCCACCTGCATGTCCTGGAGCTCAGGTGAAGGCAGCCTTGGGGCTGCCACCTCCCCTCCCCTCTGTGCTGAGGAGGAGGAGTGTGGATGTGCTTCTTCCTCCCTGCCTCGCATCTGGCTGCCAGCTCCCTGTTCCCTTGAGCTGATGCCCCCCACCCTAACTCTGCTGTTACATGGGACCTGTGCCCACTGCACTGCTGCTGCAGGCAGG
Organism: Ramphastos sulfuratus; assembly: GCA_013399055.1. Taxonomy (NCBI): domain Eukaryota; kingdom Metazoa; phylum Chordata; class Aves; order Piciformes; family Ramphastidae; genus Ramphastos; species Ramphastos sulfuratus. Next base: position 25,286 of record WBNM01041425.1, read on the forward strand.
GGCTGGGGGATCCCTGCTTGTGTTCCCACCCCCGACAGGGGGATTGGTGGCCTTGCTGAAGCAGAGAGCTGCTCAGGACCCCCCAGTCTATGCAATTTTCAAGCAATAAGCTGCCCCCCCAGCTGCTGCCCCCCGCTGGCTGCTGCCCCCCAGCTGCTGCCCCCTGGCTGCCACCCAGCCTGACCCATGCTGCTGCCACAGCTGCCGTTGGTTTGGTTCTGGCCTAGGCTTTCTGCCCCTGCTCTTTGCCCCTCGCCCTGCTCTGTTGTGAGGAGCCCCCTGGCTGCGTGCCCCCTGCCCCCCCCCATGCCTGGTTCTATTTTTCAATAAAGAAGTGTTTTGTAGGGAAGAGTCTCCCTTGTCCTGCACTGCCCCCAGGGCTGGAGCTTGGCTCTGGCTCCACTGAGGATGCTGCACGATGCTGGGTGCCACTCCAGGACAGACCCTGGGTGCCAGAGTCCTTGGAAAGCCCCAGAATGTAGACAAGACTGACCCTGGGCACAGCCCTTGCTCTGTGATGCCAGCTGGTGTCTTCTCCCTGGAGGAGTCCTGGGTGCCCTGGGCTCTGCCAGCCCCTGTGCCTTGTCCTGCTTTCCCTTCCCTGGAGGAAGTTGCTTTGTTTGCTTGCCTGGAAGGGATCCTCTCTCTCTTTTCTTCCTGCTTGTTCCTGCTTCTGAGAGGCAAAGGTGGTGGCACCGGGCTGGGACCCCATGCAGGCTTGGGGGGCAAATTTGGACTGCTCCCAGCTGGCAGCTGTGTCAGTGCCTCAGTTTCCCCGCCTGGCAGCGGGTGCGGTGCCTGAGGGAGGGCCCTCCTGCCCCCCCGCCCCTCCGAGGGCTGGACCGGTCCAGCACCGGCTGCCGGACTCAGCCCCAGCAGCTGTCCCAGCTGAAGCCACTCCAGGAGCTGCTGCTCTGCGACCGGGAGGTGAGTTATGGACCCCTCTGCTCCCAGCCTGGAGAACCCGAGCCCCTCTGCACCCCAGAGCTGTCCGGGGCACCTGTGCCCACAGCCCCCACCACGGGGTGCTTCCACCCCAGGAGACTTCCACCCCGTGGGTCATGGGGAGCTCCAAGCCCCCCACCATGGGCAAGAGTGGGGCGAGTGTCCTAGGGCTGGGGGGGTCTTGCTCTGGTTTCCACCCGTGAGTGCTCACCCTGGGGGCTCACAGCCAACAGCTTGGGGGTCTCGGTGTCAGTGTCCTGTGCCCGGGGAGGCTGCAGGGACTTGTGGGTGGCTTTGTTGTCTTCTCAGGACGCTGCTTCCCGCTGGGCAGCTGCTGACGGAGCCTTCTCCATCTCCATCTCTCGGTTCGCTTCCCCACCTCCAAGCTGCTGACCTTGCTCGGGGCACTGATAAGTGGGGCTGGGTTTACAGCCCTGTGCCCGGGCTGTGCCCAGGTTGTAAAGTGGGGGTGAAGGTCATCCCGGGTAAAAGACAGATGAGGGATGGGTGGAGCACGTGGCAGCTGGGGGAAGGAGCACGATCTGTCACGGGAGCCCTCGGGTGCTCCTGGCCACAGGGCTGCTGGGGGGCCTGGGCTATCCCCTCTCTGCCCCAGGTTCCCCCCGCCAGGAAGCAGAGAGGAAGCGGAGGCTGAATCCATCCCTGCCCCAAGAACAGGATCCAGGTGTCCATACTTCCTGGACAAGACCTCCCTTCCCCCACAGGGGAGAGCAGAAACCCAGCGTCCTGCCCGCCATGCCCACCGCGGGGTTCTGGCCACCAGGGTGCCCCAAGAAGGAGCCCTTTGTGCCATGGCAGATCCGTGGTTGCCTTCTCCCCTGTTCCTGGGGGCTGCCAGCCCCAATGGTTAGGCAGCAGTCAAGGTCCCTGGACGAGGGCTGCATCCTGCCCTGCCCCACACCGTGCCCAGCTGGCACTTCAAGCCTTGCCGTGCACCTTAGTGGGTCCATGCTCCCCGGGTGCTGGAGCACCCTGGGCTCCCTGGGGCCCTTCTAAGCCCCTAAGGTTGGAGGGCAGCCAGGGGAAGGGGGGCTGATGAGGACTAGGGGGCGGCGGATGCCTGGGGAAGGGGCTGCAGGTCCGTGGCTGAAGCCCTCTCTCCCCTGCTGCAGCAGGCATGGAAGCCACCAACTCGAGGCTGGACGTGGCGGCAGTTGGGGACCTGGTGCTGGTGGACCCCCTGACCGAGGAGTCGCTGCTGCAGACCCTGCGGGAACGCTTCTGCCGCGGGGACATCTATGTGGGCACCGGGCGGGGCTCGGGGGGAGCAGAAGGGACAGGGGCGTGGGGCAGGGAGCAGGGTGCTAGGGCTGGGCTAGGGAGCGGGGTACAGGCTCTGGAGTGGAGAGTGCCAGGAGCTGGGCTGGGTGCCTCCGTGCCCACAGCGTCCTGCTTGCCCGCAGACCTACATCGGGAACGTGGTGATCTCGGTGAACCCCTACCGCTCGCTGCCCATCTACGGCCCCGAGGCGGTGCAGGAGTACCACAACTGCAACTTCTTCGCCGTGAAGCCTCACATGTGAGCGGGGCCAGCCCCAGAGACCGTGCCCAGGGCTCCACCAGTGGGCAAGCCCAAGGCTCTGGGCTCTGCGGGGATCTACTCGCGGTGGCCTCGTAGCCATAATGGGGCTCTGGATGTTTTCTGACGCCCCTGGGGTGCTCCAAGCCCCTTCTGACCCTGCCCTGTCCCCAGCTATGCCATCGCTGACGATGCCTACCGCTCGCTGCGGGACCGGGACAGGGACCAGTGCATCCTCATCACTGGAGAGAGTGGGGCTGGCAAGACAGGTAGGGCTGGTGCTGGGCACTCCCAGGGCTGCGAGAGGCTGCAGCGAGGTGGGCATGGCCCCAGCACCCACGGCCCCTTGCTCACAGAGGCCAGCAAGCTGGTGATGTCCTATGTGGCAGCTGTGTGCAGCAAAGGAGAAGAGGTGGACAAGGTGAAGGAGCAGCTCCTGCAGTCCAACCCCGTGCTGGAGGGTAAGAGCCCACACCTGGCATCCCAGACGCATCCCTCACATGCTGCATCTGTCCCCGGGGCTTGGCACGGCCACCCTGGACCATGCCATAACCCTGTCCTCCACCCACAGCCTTTGGAAACGCCAAGACCGTCCGCAACGACAACTCTTCCCGATTCGTGAGTGCCCAGGGAGCTGGGGAGGTGGGGCCGTGTCCTGAGGGCCATGGAGGGGGAGCTGTGCTCTGCGGAGAGCGGGAGATACGCCCTGCGGGGCGCGAGGCTGAACCCCGATGGGGTCACACACACCCCGATGGGGCTGGAGGCATGGAAGGGGATGAGGCCATGGGCAGCAGAACTGCCACCCCCTGCCCTGACCCCAGCCCCATCCCTCAGGGCAAGTACATGGATGTGGAGTTCGACTTCAAGGGGGAGCCCCTGGGAGGGGTCATCAGCAACTGTGAGTACCTCTCAGCCACCCCGGGGGTCCCAGCTCAGGCCTCCCATGACAGTGCCCTCCCTGCAGACCTGCTGGAGAAGTCTCGCATCGTGCGGCATGTGAGGGGCGAGAGGAACTTCCACATCTTCTACCAGCTCCTGGCTGGGGGCTCGGCGCAGCTGCTCCGTAGGTCCAGGCCCCCTGGCATGGAGGGTCAGGGTAGGGCTGGGGTCCTGGGATGACCACGGCTGAGCCACCTCCTATGCTCCTACCCAGAGCAGCTGAAACTCCGCCAGGACTGCCGGCACTATGCTTACCTGAACCAGGAGACCTCCAATCTGCCAGGCATGGATGATGCAGCCAACTTCCATGCCATGCAGGTACCACCAGTGGGGCTGGGGAGCCTTGAGACTCCCCCAGAACATCCTGTGGCCAACCCTATCACAGAATCCCAGGCTGGGAGGGTCCTCAAAGATCATTTGGTCCTGGCAGAGTCAGGACAAGGTGGCTCAGCTGAACGTCAAAAGGCTCTGACACTGGGCAATGCCCTGTCAGGGCCAAAGCCATCCGAAGGAAGTGAGGTCAGCTCAGGGCTGACCTTCAGCCTAAGCCCTCCGCTGCCACTGAACAACCTCAGCGGCACAGCAGAGCAGTACAGCCCTGAGCTGCCCGCGTCTGTCCCCAGGATGCCATGAGAGTCATCGGCTTCTCGCCCGCCGAGGTGACAGCGCTGCTGGAGGTGACAGCTGTGGTGCTCAAACTGGGCAACGTGCAGCTGAGCAGCAGCTACCAGGCCAGTGGGATGGAGGCTTGCAGCATCGCTGAGCCACAGGGTAGGGACAGGGACAGGGACAAGGATAGGGTGGGTGGGCACCCCCTTGGCCCCCAGCTCAGCCCTGGCACTGCTGCCTCCCTGCAGAGCTGCAGGAGATCTGCAGCCTGATCGGGCTGGACCCCAGCGTGCTGGAGCAGGCTCTGTGCTCCCGCACCGTGAAGGCACGGAATGAGTCGGTGCTCACCACCCTCAGCGTCCCCCAGGTGAGTGGCACCCCCAGGCTGCCGTGGGGGTGATGCCCAGCAGCCCCCCCGGAGCTGTCATGAGCCCCTCATGCCCCTCTCCAGGGCTATTACGGCCGGGACGCACTGGCCAAGAATGTCTACAGCCGCCTCTTTGACTGGCTGGTGAACCGCATCAACGCCAGCATCCAGGTGAGCCTCTGCCCTGTGCCCCCACCCAACGTGGCATCAGGACAGGCCTCTGCACCCCCTGTCTCCCCAGGTGAAGCCAGGCAAGCAGAGGAAGGTGATGGGGGTCCTGGACATCTATGGCTTTGAGATCTTCCAGGTGAGTGCAGGGCACACCTGGCCCCTTCCTGACGCTGAGGGGGTCCATAGGTGGGACGTGAGGCAGGGCCAGGGGCTTGGGCACAAGCAGCCACAAACGACACTGCTTGGCAGGACAACGGCTTCGAGCAGTTCATCATCAACTACTGCAACGAGAAGCTGCAGCAGATCTTCATCCTGATGACACTGAAGGAGGAGCAGGAGGAATATGTCCGGGAGGTACCTGCAGCCCATACCGGTTGGGCTGGCTGCAGCCCTGCGCGTGGTGCCAAGGGTCCTTGGCCACCCGGGGACGGGGAAGTGCTGGAGACAGCTCCGTGACTTGTTCCTCCCTCGCCCCACTCCCTGCTGGGATCAGACTCAATAGCAGGAAGGCAGGGGGCAGTCGGGATCCCGGCCCCGCGGCTGCACGTCCGGTTCCTGCCCCACACCAGCTATGGGGGTGTCCGTGGGGCAGGGTCTGGGTGATCTGCATGCCCAGGGCTCTGACCCCCATCTGCTCCCAGGGCATCCAGTGGACCCCAGTGGAATTTTTTGATAACTCCATCATCTGCAACTTGATCGAGAACGTGAGTTGCCCCCAGTGCTGGGGTCCCAGCTCCCTCCCACCGCGCCCAGTGTGAGCAGAGCCTGGAGCAGCCCCAGCGCGGTGAGGTCGGGCCTGGCGTGGGCTGACGCTGCCCCTCGCGGTGCAGAGCAAGGGCGGGATCCTGGCCATGCTGGATGAGGAGTGCCTGCGGCCCGGCGTGGTCAACGAGGACACCTTCCTCGCGAAGCTGAACCAGCTCTTCGCCACCCACAAGCACTACGAGAGCAGGGAGACCCAGAACGCCCGGCGTGTCATGGATGCCAGCCTGCTGCCACACTGCTTCCGCATCCACCACTACGCGGGCAAGGTCTGCCAGCAGCCACGGGCACCCACGGCACCACCGTGCTCGGCTGGGACCTCCGGGTCCCCTTCCAGCTTTGTTTGGGAGCTGTGAGGCTGGACTGGGAGTGGGGATGGAGACACTGAATGTGGCTCCCCGTGCGCCCCACCGGGCACTGACCCCACCCCTGTGTGCCCTGCTGGATGCTGACGCCACTCCTGTGCCCAGGTGACCTACAACGTGAGGGGCTTCATCGAGAAGAACCAGGACCTGCTCTTCAGGGACCTCTCACAGGCCATGTGGGCCGCCAGGCACGAGCTGCTGCGCTCCCTCTTCCCCGAGGGGGACCCCCAGAAGGTCTCCCTCAAGCTGCCCCCCACCGCCGGCTTCCAGTTCAAGGCCTCGGTGGCCACGCTGATGAAGAACCTCTACTCCAAGAACCCCAACTACATCAGGTACCGGCCCCGGGAGGGGAGCGCCGACCCCGGCCTGGGCGGCAGCAGGACGCCCCCCGCCCACCGCTGCCCCCCGCAGGTGCATCAAGCCCAACGAGGGCAAGGCGCCGCTGCTCTTCGCGCCGGAGCTGGTGCTGGCGCAAGTGCGGTACCTGGGGCTGATGGAGAACGTGCGGGTGCGGCGCGCAGGCTACGCCTTCCGCCAGCTCTACAGCTCCTTCCTGGGCCGCTACAAGATGCTCAGCCTCCGGACCTGGCCCCGCTGGGCTGGCGGTGACAGGTACGGGGCTGGGCGAGCCCGCAGGTGCGTCCGGTAGCCCCTCGGTCCCGGGGGCTGCGGGGCTCTGACTGGTCTCCCACTGCGGCGCAGGGAGGGGACCGAGGCGCTGCTGGCGGATCTGGCGTTCCCCTCCGAGGAGCTGGCGTTTGGTCACACCAAGATCTTCATCCGCTCACCACGCACAGTGAGTCGGGGATGGGGGAGCACGAGGACCCCTCTGTGGGGCCGTTTGGCTGAGGCAGGGGCAAGGGGGAAGGAAGCCCTGACCCAGAGCAGGTACCAGCCCCAAGCCTAGCTGGCAGCCCTGACCCTGGGCTCCCACCTGGCGGAGGTGGCTTCCGGCTGGGAGCTGCTGCCTCAGCACCCCCCTTGGCTGTCCCCAGCTCTTCGACCTGGAGAAGCGGCGCCAGGAGCGCGTGGTCCAGCTGGCAACCCTCATCCAGAAGATGGTCCGGGGCTGGCGCTGCCGCACCCAGTACCAGCTGATGCGCAAGAGCCAGATCCTCATCTCCGCCTGGTTCCGGGGGCACAGGGTAAAGAAGGGGAGGTCTTGGCTGTGCTTCCCCTGCCGCACACTGCACCCCCTGGGCAGGGCTCCAGACCCTTCTGCTCACCCCACCTCTCCCCACCGCAGCAAAAGAACAGGTACCAGCAGACCAAGCGGTCGGTGCTGCTCATCCAGGCATACGTGCGGGGCTGGAAGGTGAGGGATGGGCACCCTGGGCTTGGTGGCCAAGGCCAGCAGGAGCTCCCAGTGTGGGCAGTGGCATGGGGAGGGGCTGGCGGCCCCACGTGCCACATGGTGGGACCAGGCTTACCTTCTCTCCCCATCTCCAGGGGGACCTTAGGGGTGCATTTCAGTATCTGAAGGGGACTCAAGCAGGGCTGGGGAGGAACTGTTCAGAAGAGCCTGTGGATGTGGGACAAGGGCAATAGTTTGGAGCTGGAGCAGGGCAGAGTTAGGTTGGAAGTTCTGCACAGCAAGGGTGGTGGAACAGGTTGCCCAGGGAGGTGGTGGAGGCCTCATCCCTGGAGACATTCAAGGATAGGCTTGAGGGGCTCTGAGCAACCTGATCTAGTTGGGGATGTCTCTGGTCACTGTCCAGGGGTTGGACTCGATGACCCTCAAAGGTCCCTTTCCAACCTCAAGCATTCTATGATCTTCTGTCCCTTCTCTCTCGCCTCTGCTGCTCTCCTCCTGTCACTCCTTATCTGTGTTGGTGCCTCCCCACCTCGCTCCCGGGCTGGCACCCCCTGCAGTCTCGCCGGCTCCTCCGGGAGCTGAAGTCACAGCGTCGCCGCCAGGCAGCCGCCAACACCATCGCCGCTCACTGGAGGGGGTACCAGGTAACGGTGCCGCTGCCCTGCTCTCCGCGCCGCTGTGTCCAGGACTGTCTGTGTCTGTCTGCCCACGCTGCCTCCTGCCCACCCTGTCGGGCTGCAGCAGGTCTCTTCTCACTGGGGCCGAATAGGGATGGGAGTGGGGAGGTCCCACGGGGGCTGGTAGCAGGAGGGACGGCGAGGTCGCATGTCCCCACTGCTGCTGTTCACCGCCGGCAGGTCCGCAGGCAGTACAGGAGACTCTTCCGCTCCGGGGCCAGCGCCTGCCTGGCCAACTTCATCTACCGGCGGCTGGTGAGTGGGGCTGGGGATAGGGGACCTGGCACCTTCCCACCCCCCCAGCCCGGGGACTGGGCACCCACTTGACATCCCACCACGTTGCTCCACCCAGGTGCAGAAGTTCCTGGTGGGGCTGGGGAAAAACCTCCCTCCTCTGTCGGTGCTGGACCAGACCTGGCCCCCTGCCCCCTACAAATTCCTGGCTCATGCCAACCAGGAGCTGAGGAGCATCTTCTACCGCTGGAAGGTGAGAATAGGGAGGGATGGACGATGGGGGTGGGGCTTGGGCTGGGGCCTGGTGTCCAGGGGACTTGCACCAGGCGTCTCTGTCGACACCGAATGGCCCCGGCCCTCGGCAGTGCAAGAAGTACCTGGAGCAGCTCTCGCCGCAGCGCCAGGCTCTGCTGCAAGCCAAGCTCTGTGCCAGTGAGCTCTTCAAGGACAAGAAGTCCCTCTACTCCAAAAGGTGCCAGGTCTGGGGGGCTGGCGGGGTCGGAGGGGGGCAGGGACCATGCAGGGGCAGTACCAGCTGATGGCCTCCATCCCCAGCCTGCAGCAGCCCTTCCAGGGTGAGTACTTGGGGCTGAAGCAGAACCCCAAGTACCAGAAGCTCCAGGCTGTGGCCAAGGACAAGCTGGTGATGGCTGACACGGTGAGGAAGGTGAACAGAGCCAGCGGCAAGGTGAGCCCCAGCCCAGCCTCCTTTGCAGCAGGTGAGGTGTGGGGGCTGTGCTGACCTCCCCCCCCCCCCCAACCTGCAGACTGTCCCACGCCTGCTGCTGCTCACCACTGAGCACCTGGTCCTGGCCGACCCCAAGGCTGCGCAGCCCAAGACAGTGCTCAGCCTGAGTGACATCCGCAGTGTCTCTGTCACTCGCTTCTCCGACGGCCTCCTGGTCCTGCACCTCAAGGAGGTACCTGGAGAGGGGAGGGCCTGGGGGCTGGGGGGGTCCTCAGCAGCGCTGACCCTTGCCTGTTCTCCCCACAGACCTCCACAGGGGGGACCAAGGGTGACTTCTTGCTTGTCAGTGACCACCTCATTGAGCTTGTCACCCGCCTGCACCAGACCCTCCTGGATACCACCTCTCAGGGCCTGCCCCTGCACATCACCGACCAGTAAGGGCAGGACAAGGGGTGGGGTCTGCAGGGTGGGGCAGGGAGATGGAGCTCATGAGGATGGAGGAGGAATGGGTGAGGCTCATGGGGTGGAGCTTGCAAGGGTGGGGTTCACAGGGTGGGGTCCTGATTGACCGCGGCAGGCAGCCCCTGAGAGA
>WBNM01041425.1:34669-56414 GCA_013399055.1 Ramphastos sulfuratus
TGAGAGATGAGTGTAAGTAAGACAGCTCATTGGCCAGGAGGTGGGGTGGGGCTGGGCGTATCCCCAACCCGCCCACCCTGCCTCCCTTCCAGGTTCTCCACCCGCTCCCAGAAGGGTGACATGGCCGTGACTGTGGTGGAGTCTGCCAAGGTGGGCACCGATGCCCCCATCTGTAAGAAGCGAGGCAGCCACAAGATGGAGATCCTGGTCCACTGAGGGGACCCCCACCCACTATTGGGACCCTCACCCACGCACCAACAGCCCCCCACCCCTCCACCATTCAGGAATTGCTGCAGAGCCATTAAACGACGCTGCGATGTTGCTCCTCGGGGGGCGTCGTGGTGGGTGAGCCCCTGCCAGCGAAGGCCAGAGTGACCCAGGGCACTGGAGCCCCTGGAGATGGTGCAGGGTGGGTGTGCAGCGCCCAGCCGCGGGGATAGAACCCCCCAACATGGGCACGCTGCAGGGACGGAGTCCCCCCCTTGGCCCCTGCCTTCCCTGCTGCCTGATTGCGGCGGCGCTCGGCTGGCGGTGATTGGAAAGGCCCCAAATTGCGGCCGCGCTGCCCATTAAGTGGCTGCTGCAGAGGCAATTTCTGGGCGGCCGCGGGTGGCCGGCACGTGAGGTCCTTGGCACCCGCCTGCCAGCGCTGCCCGTCCCCATTGCAGGGCGCTCCCCGCTGTGCTCCCCTCACCCAGCTGCGCCCACAGCCCTCCCCAGGCTGGCACCGCAGCTGTGTTCGAGAATAGGGGCTGCGGCTTGGGGCAGAGCAGGGGGACGGAACAAAGCTGTCACATAGTCCCAGTGCCACTGCTGCCACCCGGGTGCCCCGGGACCTCCGCCGGTCCTGCAGCCCCCAGGAGCCCCCGCGGCGTGCTGGTGTCCCCTCCCCACCCCTCCTGCAGTTATCAGGCTCTGGCAGAGGGTTATTTTTCCTGTCCCCGCACATCACCTGCGTCACCTGCGGGAGCTGACAACTCCCCAGCACATCAGCACCAGCTCCCAGGTGGGCCCTGGAGCTCCGCTGCCGTTCGTCGTGCCGAGGGGGAGGGGGTGCCGTATGCGGGCACGCGTGGCGGGGCACCTGGGCAGCCTGCGCACGTGGGGGGGGCACGTGTGTGCGCTAGGGTGGCACTCGACGGGGCGGACGTGCCCCGGTCCCCAGGGCTCTCCCCCCGCTTCTCGCTGTGGGCTCTGTCACCTCCCAGCTCGGAGCCCTCCTCGCCCGTGCGCGGCGAGGGCCGAAAGCTGTAAACAAGCCCGGGGCACGGCGGCTGCGGCGCGCCTGGCACCACGGAAGGAGGTGTTATTAATTAATTAGGCCGACTCTGGCCAGGCTCCGGTTTAATTAACATCCTCGGCGCTGCAGATGCTGCCCTGCCCCAGGCTGCTGTGCCACGTGAGCCGCCGCTGCCCAGCCATCTTCCCCGGGGGGCACCAGCTTAGGCTGAGCCTGGCAGCTCTCACTTGCTGGCCGGTGTGCCCCCATTGCTCCGTGCCAGGGCTTCATCCCACCTCTGCCTCCCCATCCGCCACCTTCTCCCCATTTTCCTCCACCTTTTCTTCCTTTCGATCTTCCTTCTTTCCCTCCCTGCCCCCAGCTACCACTTCTGCACACCCCTGGCCAAGACAAGGCTATGGCAGCACTTGAGGTGGCCCAGGGTGGGGAGGATCAGGGTGCAGGATCAGTCCTGGGCTCACAGAAACTGGGCTGAGGTGGCCCTGGTGGCCCTGTCTGGGTCACAGTCTGGGGCCAGACACAGGCCCTGCCAGAGCCAGGGAGTGGTGGTTCTCTATGGGCAGCACTAGAGTGGGGCTGGGGGCCATGGGCAGTGTGTGTGGTGTGGAGGGGGTGTGTGTAGGTACACGTGTGCTTGCATGAGCACATGGTGCCCACTGAGGTGTGAGACCTCCCAAAGCCCAGCGCCAGAGCGAGTGCCAGCAGAGGTGCCAGCATGGCAGACAGCACTGTCCCCACTATGTGTACCCTCACACGTGCCACCCGATGGCTGTGTCGTGCTCAAGTGTACATGTCCCCCCCCCAAGCCTGTGGCATGAGGAGAGACTGGGAGGCTGTGTGGGCACAGTGCCTGCGTGCTAGCCCCCCAGCCACAGGGCGTGGCAGGGAGCTGGCATGCCTGTGTGGGCGCGCTGGCATCGTGGTGTGACTCTGCATGTGTAGCGGGTGCCTGGCAGTGACATGGTGCCTGCGTGGGCGTGAAGCTGTAGGGTGGGGGTACCACCAACCCCCCCTACACACACCCCCTGGCCCCCATTGGCAGCTCTCCTCTTGCCCACCCACACCGTGCCATGGGCAGAGCCCCTTATTTAATGCCGCACAGCAGCCGGCACCCCAGTACCTCACCTCCTGGCTGAGCCTGCACTGAAGAGCCATTGGCACAGCCTGTAGCCGCTGCCCATCTCACCACTGCTGCCCGCCTTGCCTCGCCACGTCTCCAGCTCTACAGCAACCAGCAGAAGGTTACTTTGGGCAGCACCGGAGGGCTCAGCAGGTCTGTGCCCCCTCCAGCACCCGGCGCTGGGGACTTTCCGAAGCTCCAGGTGGGGCTCCTGTGCCCTGTCCCTGTCCAGCCTGGGCTGGGGGAAGGCAGGAGGGAGGCGAGGGCAGGCTGTAGAAGGTGCTGGGGAGGGCACAGGCCAGGTTGAGGGAAGGTGTGAAGGTGCTGCTGTACTTAGGGTGGGTCTGGGGGGCCCTGGAAGCAAGAGTGTGTGTGCCAGGGGACGTGTGTGTGCCAAGGTGCAAGTCAGGGGACATGCATGTGCCAGGCTGTGTGCTAGGGACGTGTCTGTGTGCCAAGGCGTGTGCCAGGGGACACGGGTGGACGTGCAGGACCAAGCCCAAGCTCCTTTGTGTCCAGTGTGACCACACGAATGTGGCACCACAGGCACGAGTGGTGGCACAGGACCCCTGGGTTGCGTCCTGCACTCCTCTCTGATGCACCCCTCATAGCGTGCCCCCACCTCCGCCCCGCGCCCCCGTAAGGCACCCCTGGTGCAGCCCCCACCCCAGGGTGCTGNCCGGTTCTGGGCTCGCCCCGGGCCAGCAGCTCGGGGGGTCCCCGGGCCCCTGCCGCTCCCCGTTGACCGCCGCCCCCAGGATGAGGGGCCGCCCGGTGCTGGCCGCGCTGCTCCTCCTGGCGCTGCCGCTGGTCCTCGCACGCCGCCCTCCCGCCGCTGCCCCGCCGGGCGCCGCTGCGCCCCCTGCACAGGTAACTGCTGTCGGCGGAGGTGGAAACGGCAGGTGGACCCCGGCCCTCCCCCAGCTCCACTCACTCGCTTTGCCTCTCGCAGAGGATGCCCGTCCCGGAGCCGCTGCCTTGGAGAGCCCCCGGTAACCCCGGGCCCGCCTACGCCGCCGTGCTGCAGCTGCTGCGGGAGGAGGACGCCGGTAAGGGCGGAGGAACCGGGAAGGACCGGGGTGGGGTGGACAGCCCAGGGGTGGGAGTGTGAGGAGAGTCGGTACGTCCGGTCCCGGTCTCCGCCGCTCACCCGCTTCGGTCTCTTCCAGGTCCCCCCGAGGCTCCGCGGAAGCGTAAGTCCCGCCCGGTGGCGGTGCCGGTGCCGCAGGCGGCCCCCGGGGCGCTGACCACGGGGTCTCTCCGCAGGGGACATGCACGATTTCTTCGTGGGGCTCATGGGGAAGCGGGCCGCAGAACCCGGGAGACTGGCTGGGCGTGGAAACGGCGACCCCTCCTCTCGGTGGTCCTCGGGGCCCCCCTCGCCCGGTGGCGGAGCGGCTTGAGCCGCGGGCAAAGCCCACGGGGCACCGGCGTGAATCGTGCCCTCTGCCCCTCCCGGGTCGAAGTACCGGCAACAGCAGCTGCGATACCAGCTGCGAGGGCCTCTACGGAGCCGTCGTGGGAACCGCTCTCGCTGCCGTCCCGCTCCACTAAGGCGTGTCCGTGCCCGCCCATGTACATCCCCCCCGTATAGGTACCCCCGATACACCCACCCGTGCCTGTGCGGGACACGCGTCCGCATTGTCTCTGTGTCTTCTTGGCTGCGGCGCGTCCGGACCCGCCGTGCCTGGGACACGCGAGCCTGGGGCAGGGCCAAGGAGACGACCCCACGGGGACGGAATAAACCCAAGGGAATGGGTCCACGGGGGGCCGTGTGCTCGTGAGCTACAGCGTCCAGTTCCTGCCCTCCCGTCAGTGAAGAGCTGCCAGTGCCCGTTCTCGTCCCCGTGTCCCGCACCCGTGCCGACGCCCGTGCCCGGTGCCCGTGTCTCATGCTGGTGCCCATGGCCGGTGCAGTGCCGGTGCCGTGCCGGTGCCTGTGCCTCATGCTGATGCCCGTGCCGGTGCCGTGCCGGTGCCTGTGCCTCATGCTGATGCCCGTGCCGGTGCCGTGCCGGTGCCTGTGCCTCATGCTGATGCCCGTGCCGGTGCCGTGCCGGTGCCTGTGCCTCATGCTGATGCCCGTGCCGGTGCCGTGCCGGTGCCTGTGCCTCATGCTGATGNCCGCTGTCCCGCGTGGCTTCTCCGGCGCCGCCGCCCCCACGCCCCGGGGGGGCCTCGCTGCCCGCCCTCGGGCCCGCGCCCGCTGCTCACATTTCTGCGGGGGGAGCTGCGGGATTCCCGAGTGTGCACGCAGGGACCGGCCGGAGCCTCTCCCGCCGGCAGCCGCCGGGGCCTGCCCGCCCGTCCTTCGCCCCCGGGGCTTAGCCCCTTCCCTTAGCTTCTTCCTCCAGAGCCTTCCTCGCCATCCTCATCGTCCCCGGCCGTGCCTGCTGCTTCCCCGCTGCCTCCCCGGGCAGGGTCCGGCCCTGCCGCCGTCTCTCGGTGCCCCCCGGGCTGCGCTCGGCTCTTTTCTGCCTTGCCCTGGAGCCGCAGCCTGCAGCTGGTTCCCTGCAGGCGCCACAAACTCCAGCGCGTTCCGATGGTTTCTGGGGTCGTCGGGGGGAGAAGGGGCAGGAGGAGCAGCTCCTTAAGTCCCTGGGTGTCCTGAACAGTGGGAGAGGGCAATGGCACAAGCTGGAAGGACGACCTGAGGTGGGCACCGCTGGCGACAGAGGCCGGTGGCAGCCAGGGGCTACTGGGCAGGAGGAGAGCACTGAAAGGTGCTGGTGTAACTGAGCAGAAATCCTGGGGGAGAGTACAAAAGGAGAACCCCCCCCAGGGAGCCCAAAGTTCCCGTGACTGGGGTAAGGTCCTGGCATCTGACTGTCTTCAGACCTCGGTCTTGGAGGGCACTGAAGTCCCTTGGCATTCCCAACCCACCGAGGGCTCAGCAGCTGTCCCACAGGAGTGCGGTGGTGGTGGCCGGAGTGGGCTCAGAAGTGAAGCCGAGCAGGGTGTGGAGCCTGAAGGCTCAGGGAGGGGTTGCCTGTGCAGCAAGCACCATCTGGGGCTTGGAGTCAGAGCTGAGGAGCTGCAAGGCTGTAGGGTCCCCATGCGGGCAGAAGTGGGCACCTGGGGAGTGGCTGCAATGGGTAGCTTCGGGCGCTGGCTCTTTGCGCCTTTCCCTGCGTCCTGCCCTTCACTCCCCACAGACTCACCCAGAAGTTTTGTGATGGTTTTAAGTCCTTCCCTTCAGCAGCTGTGCTGCCGCTGCTCTGGGGCCCATTGGGAAGGTGGAAGGGCTGAGGTAGGAGTGCAGATGTCTCTGGCTCTTCAGGCAGTAACATTTTGTGCCTCTCCTCTCCCCAGAGCCCTTTGCCTTGCCAGTTTCTGGATGCCAGGCGCCTCCTGCCCACGCAGCTGATGACTGCCTGAAGAAGCAACCGACCAGGACAAGGACTCTGAAGCAGCTGCTAAGATGGGCATGAGGATCAAGCTGCACAGCACCAATCACCCCAACAACCTGCTGAAGGAGCTCAACAAGTGCCGACTGTCGGAGACCATGTGCGACGTCACCATCCTGGTGGGCAGCCGCTCCTTCGCCGCGCACAAAGCCGTCCTGGCCTGTGCCGCCGGATACTTCCAGAACCTCTTCCTGAACACAGGGCTGGATGCTGCTCGCACCTACGTGGTGGATTTCATCACCCCAGCCAACTTCGAGAAGATCCTCAGCTTCGTCTACACTGCGGAGCTCTTCACGGACCTGATCAACGTGGGCGTCATCTATGAGGTGGCCGAGCGGCTGGGTATGGAGGACCTTCTGAGGGCCTGCCACTCCACCTTCCCCGACCTGGAGAGCTCAGCCATCACCAAGCAGCCCACCTTGTCCGTGAGTGAAGGCCGCCCCGGAGGCTTGAGCAGCAGCTTCTCAGAGCAGAGCCACCCTTTGGGTGAGATCCGCAGCACTGGGGACCACTTTGGCCCCGAGCGGCATTTTGGTGCCCACGGAGACGCAGCAGGAGGCTACAAAGAGGAAGAGAGGAGCGTGGTGAGCGGGGCCGGCCAGGGCCTGCCCCTCATGCACCTGCAGCAGCCTCCCAAGACAGAGCAGGAGTTGGAGCAAGGACAATTTGCTCCTGCCACCAGCGTGGCCACCCAGCCCAGCCTGGGCGACGTGAACATGGGGACTCAAACCACCACCACGAGCTCCTGCCAGCAGTATAAGGTCCAGAGCAACGGCGACTACGGCAAGGGAGGCATCTTCACCGCCGAGCCTTCCCTGGACATNCGTGTCTCATGGTGGTGCCCATGGCCCGGTGCCGGTACCGTGCCCCCCCGCACGCGCCGCGCTCCTCCGGGCCGCCCGGGGGCGCTGTGGCGGCGGGCGCGCGGCGGCGGAAGGCGGCTCCGGCGGGGNTGTCCCAGCAACAGTGACCACTCCAAAGAGCAGGGCTTTGGGCCGATGGATGAGCTCCAGCTGGAGGATCTGGCTGAGGATGAGCTGCATTTCGAAGATGCCGGTGAGGAGCTGGGCCCCTCAGAAGAGGTCATCGAGCTGAGCGACGACAGCGACGAGGAGCTGGCCTTCGAGAATGACAGCAGGGACAGCAAGGCCATGCCCTGCCAGGTGTGCAAGAAGGTTCTGGAGCCCAACATCCAACTGATCCGCCAGCACGCTAGGGACCACGTGGACCTGCTCACTGGGAACTGCAAGGTCTGTGAGACTCACTTCCAGGACCGGAACTCCAGGGTCACTCACGTCCTGTCCCACATCGGCATCTTCCTCTTCTCCTGTGACATGTGCGAGACCAAGTTCTTCACGCAGTGGCAGCTGACCCTGCACCGACGAGAGGGGGTCTTTGACAACAACGTCATAGTCCACCCCAGCGACCTACTGCCAGGGAAGGTGCCCATGTTCGGGGCAGCAGCTGGCACGGAGCTGGCCTGCGCTGCCTGCGGGAAGCCCTTGGCCAGAGACTTCCACAACATCCGCAGCCACGTCCTAGAGCACGTGAACTTGAAGAGCCAAACGTGCAACCTGTGCGACCAGAGGCACCTCAGCCTCTGCAGCCTCATGTGGCACACCCTGTCCCACCTGGGCATCTCTGTCTTCTCCTGCTCGGTGTGTGCCAGCAGCTTCGTGGACCGGCAGCTCCTGGAGAAGCACTTGGCCGTCCACCAGAGCACGGAGGAGGCTCTGTTCCGCTGCCACTTCTGCAGCCAGAGCTTCAAGCTGGAGGCTGCTTACCGCTACCACGTCAGCCAGCACAAGTGCGGGGGCAGCCTGGACCTGCGCCCTGGCTTCGGGGACCGCCTCCAGCAGCAGGGCTTGCAGAAGAGGAAGCTGCCGGAGGAGTTCCTGAGTGAAGACCTGGCTCTGCCAAGCCAACCTGGCAACAGCAAGTACAGCTGCAAGGTCTGCGGCAAGAGGTTCGCCCACACCAGCGAGTTCAACTACCACCGGCGTATCCACACCGGGGAGAAGCCCTACCAGTGCAAGGTGTGCCACAAGTTCTTCCGCGGCCGCTCCACCATCAAGTGCCACCTGCGGACGCACTCGGGGGCGCTGATGTATCGCTGCACCGTCTGCGGGCACTACAGCTCCACGCTCAACCTGATGAGCAAGCACATCGGGGTGCACAAGGGCAGCCTGCCCCCCGACTTCACCATCGAGCAGACTTTCATGTACATCATCCACTCCAAAGAGGCCGAGAAGAACCCTGACAGCTGATGGGGCCGAGCGAAGGAGCGATCGGAGCTGGGGAGAGGAAGAAACCGAGAGCGTTGTTTGTCTTCTGGAGCAGTCANATCACCAAGCAGCCCACCTTGTCCGTGAGTGAAGGCCGCCCCGGAGGCTTGAGCAGCAGCTTCTCAGAGCAGAGCCACCCTTTGGGTGAGATCCGCAGCACTGGGGACCACTTTGGCCCCGAGCGGCATTTTGGTGCCCACGGAGACGCAGCAGGAGGCTACAAAGAGGAAGAGAGGAGCGTGGTGAGCGGGGCCGGCCAGGGCCTGCCCCTCATGCACCTGCAGCAGCCTCCCAAGACAGAGCAGGAGTTGGAGCAAGGACAATTTGCTCCTGCCACCAGCGTGGCCACCCAGCCCAGCCTGGGCGACGTGAACATGGGGACTCAAACCACCACCACGAGCTCCTGCCAGCAGTATAAGGTCCAGAGCAACGGCGACTACGGCAAGGGAGGCATCTTCACCGCCGAGCCTTCCCTGGACATGTCCACAGGGAGCAACTCCTGTCCCAGCAACAGTGACCACTCCAAAGAGCAGGGCTTTGGGCCGATGGATGAGCTCCAGCTGGAGGATCTGGCTGAGGATGAGCTGCATTTCGAAGATGCCGGTGAGGAGCTGGGCCCCTCAGAAGAGGTCATCGAGCTGAGCGACGACAGCGACGAGGAGCTGGCCTTCGAGAATGACAGCAGGGACAGCAAGGCCATGCCCTGCCAGGTGTGCAAGAAGGTTCTGGAGCCCAACATCCAACTGATCCGCCAGCACGCTAGGGACCACGTGGACCTGCTCACTGGGAACTGCAAGGTCTGTGAGACTCACTTCCAGGACCGGAACTCCAGGGTCACTCACGTCCTGTCCCACATCGGCATCTTCCTCTTCTCCTGTGACATGTGCGAGACCAAGTTCTTCACGCAGTGGCAGCTGACCCTGCACCGACGAGAGGGGGTCTTTGACAACAACGTCATAGTCCACCCCAGCGACCTACTGCCAGGGAAGGTGCCCATGTTCGGGGCAGCAGCTGGCACGGAGCTGGCCTGCGCTGCCTGCGGGAAGCCCTTGGCCAGAGACTTCCACAACATCCGCAGCCACGTCCTAGAGCACGTGAACTTGAAGAGCCAAACGTGCAACCTGTGCGACCAGAGGCACCTCAGCCTCTGCAGCCTCATGTGGCACACCCTGTCCCACCTGGGCATCTCTGTCTTCTCCTGCTCGGTGTGTGCCAGCAGCTTCGTGGACCGGCAGCTCCTGGAGAAGCACTTGGCCGTCCACCAGAGCACGGAGGAGGCTCTGTTCCGCTGCCACTTCTGCAGCCAGAGCTTCAAGCTGGAGGCTGCTTACCGCTACCACGTCAGCCAGCACAAGTGCGGGGGCAGCCTGGACCTGCGCCCTGGCTTCGGGGACCGCCTCCAGCAGCAGGGCTTGCAGAAGAGGAAGCTGCCGGAGGAGTTCCTGAGTGAAGACCTGGCTCTGCCAAGCCAACCTGGCAACAGCAAGTACAGCTGCAAGGTCTGCGGCAAGAGGTTCGCCCACACCAGCGAGTTCAACTACCACCGGCGTATCCACACCGGGGAGAAGCCCTACCAGTGCAAGGTGTGCCACAAGTTCTTCCGCGGCCGCTCCACCATCAAGTGCCACCTGCGGACGCACTCGGGGGCGCTGATGTATCGCTGCACCGTCTGCGGGCACTACAGCTCCACGCTCAACCTGATGAGCAAGCACATCGGGGTGCACAAGGGCAGCCTGCCCCCCGACTTCACCATCGAGCAGACTTTCATGTACATCATCCACTCCAAAGAGGCCGAGAAGAACCCTGACAGCTGATGGGGCCGAGCGAAGGAGCGATCGGAGCTGGGGAGAGGAAGAAACCGAGAGCGTTGTTTGTCTTCTGGAGCAGTCAGGCGTGGAGGGGGACTCCTCCTTTTCTGTCATTTTTGTTCCATTGGGGTTGTTCTTTTTTGTTGTGGCCTTCCTGGGGCTCCTTTTGCTGGCAGCTTTGTAGAGCTGAGCAGCAGGGAAGCTGCGCCACTGTTCGCGAGAAGTCTGTCGTGGTTCCTTACCTCTGGCCCTGGCAGAGGCCCAGGGGCTCTGTGGGTTTAGTATTTCTCACTAGGTTTTAAATCTAGATTTGGTTGGGTTTTGGTTGGGGTTGTTTGTTTTTGGTTTTTTTAACCCTTTTAGCCAACTTGACTAAGCTCAGCCTCACTTGGAGCTTGTCCACAAACTGATGCTGCTAAGATTTTTCACACCTGACCTCAGTAGGGAGGGACTGAGCCAGAGCAGGATGGTGCTGGACTCCAGGAAAGAGAAGGAAAAGGCTTGTTCTGTGCACTGCTGGGGTTCTGCTGCTATCTCGAGGAGAGGAGCAAGGTCCATGGCACAGAACCAGCCTGGAAGTGGTTGCTCCATCACAGGGAATGTGGTGAGCAGCATGGAGATGAGGAGAGGTCCTCAGCAGTGAGTACCAGGCTGGTTGCTGCTCACACCAGCAGCTCCAGGCAGTGCCATGGGGTCAGCAGAAGCCCAGCGTGAGCTGGATGGCTCCTCTGCCAGGCCAGTGACCTGCTGCTCACTGTACCCCGAGTCCCATCCCTGAGGGAGGAGGTGGAGCAGTGGCACTGCATCTGTGCAGAGCTGGAACGGCCGCAGGAGTGGAGTGAGCTTGGAGGAGTATCTGGAGAGGGCAGGGCAGCAGCTCTGTGTCGTGGGCTCGGCTGCTCCTTGGGAGGGATCCTGTGGTGGCACAGTCAAGCCTAACCTAATCTAGAGCATGCTGACATCTCCTCGGCTCTCCTCTGCCAGTGTGGTGCCGCCAGATGCCGGAGAGCGCTGCCACGGAGCCCAGCGACGCGACCCAGCCGTTGCCTTAACTCCCAAGGCTGCTGCTGCGGATCCCCGCGGCCTGGACACGCCTGCTGGCAGAAGCGCTGCAGGATGTCGTTGGCACAACGCCGAGCTCGTGCCTCTGTGGGCAGCCGGTGCCGGGAGGCTGTGGCAGAGCCGCTCCGGTAGCGATGGCAGCTGGGGCAGAGCCTGGCCGGGACCCCTCGGCGCGGTGGCCAGGCCAGCCCCGCTCTGGCAGGGCTCGCAGCAGGAAGGGTGGGGAGCAGCTTCGTCCCCCGCTGTGTTCTGCTGTGGGGCAGAGGTGGAGAGGAGCAGAAGCTTCCGACGCTGCCCTTCGGTAACTCAGTTCTACCTCACAAACAGGAAGCGCTGGGGGCGGCCCCGGCCGTGCTCGGGTGGCTGCTGTGCTTCTGTTGGACCTTTCGTGCTGTTAGCAGAACTAAAGTAGTGATTGCAAACCCTCCAAACGCAGCCTGCTCTGCCCTGCTCTCGATGGGCACCCCCGTGGCAGAGGCAGTGGCATGGGCTGGGGGCGTGATTGGTTGGAGCAGGAGTTCTGGGGGTCGCTCCCCCCCGGCCCCTGCCCTGTGGTGGCCTTGGGCAGGTCTTTTCGCCTCTTTTGCCTCAGTTTCCTCATCTGTAAAATGAGGGTGGTGACTCTCGTGGTCCCAACCTACCTCCTGGAGCCTGCCGAAGCTTGCCGGCTCAGTTTGCCAGGCGTGGGGGGGTGTGAGGAGCTGGGTGGGTGTTGGTGTTTGGTGCTCCTGGGAAGTGGCAGCCTCACCCCGTCCTGTTCGGCACCTGGCCGGGGCAGGTCGCTCCCGTTCCAGCCTTCTCTCCAGCCCTGGCCCTGTCACAGTCCTGTGAAGCAAACTCTGTGGTGAGGTAGGAGGGTGGGGGACAGCTCTGTGCCATGTGTCAGAGAGGCTGGGGGGGTGACACTGTGTGTCAGGGGACAGCAGAGGAGTTCCAGAGTAGGTCCCCCCCCCATCAGCTAGATGCATTGCAGTTGGAAGCAGGAGGAGGTCACAGCCCAGGTTGAGGAGCTGGAAGGTGCAGAGCTGAGGGGCTGCTGGGAGTCCTCCCCCCACCCTGTCATCTCCATCTCCCCACCCGGTTCATGCAACCCCAGCTCCGTCCTCCCCCTGTCTCTATCCACTCTCTGCCTCTACACTTTGTCTCTACAGTTGTGTTTCCACTAGGGGCAGCTCCAGGTCCAGTCCTGCTGGGACAGGAGACAAGACAAGGATCAGTGCAAAGCTGTGTCCCTGCCAGTGGTGCTCAGTCCTGACTGCACCTAATGACCCTCTCTGGGCAGCTCCTTCACCCTGAGCTTGTGTCAGAGTCACCCCCTGGACCTGCAGGGAGGTGAGGGGGCAGGGGTGGACCTTGCCCCAGTCCCTGTAGCATTGGCCAAGGCTGGGACCAGTTGGCATTGCCCTGGAGGTGTTGAAGTGGACTTGTCCTGCATTGGGAGCCTGGAGCCAAAGCCAGAGGAGAGGAGGAGGAGCAGAGGCACCGACAGCAGTGCCAGCGCTGGGCTGGCCAGGCTGTGCCTTGTGCCACTGGAGCTCTGTTCCCCAACCCTTGGTCAGCTGCCAGGTCGTGGTCCAGGGTCTCCAGCTGGAGCTGTTTTTAGCTGAGGTCTTGCTGAATTTCAGACCAGTTCTGAGGACACACAAGTGGCCTGGGAGCTGCTGGAGGTCCTCTGCAGGCTCCTTCGAAGAGCCTTTTGAAGCTGTGGGATTTCTGCCCCTGTCTTGGTGGCAGGATGGGGCTGGTGGACAGGAACAGATCTCCCTGCTCCGGAGATGAAGGATGGGAGGTGTGGGGGCAGCAAGACTTGGGAGAGCCAAGTCTTTAAAGCCCCCAGACCCTCCTAACACATCCCAGAAGTTGTAGTGAACTTTGGGATGGGCTGGGGGAGGCTGCCCTGGGGCAGCATCTGCAGTCTTTACCTAGCTAAGCTGTGAAACCTTTCATGCACATAAACCAAAAAGAGATTTTTACACTGAAACCTGGCAGGTGAGGCAAGGTCCCCCCAGAGCCTCTCTGGGCAGTTCCAGCCTTCCTCTGGAACCCCTTGGAGCTGGAGGGGCTCAGTGTGGAGCTTGGCACTGCCCCCAGGAGCCAAAGCTCCCACCCAGGTGTGGCCATCGCCAGGCTCCCACCTCTCATCCTCCTCCCAGGACGTGGGGACGTAGTGAGGTTGGGGTTGGTATCAGGTGACAGAAGGAGAGGAAATGGCCTGAAACTGCCCGGGAGGGGCAGCTTGGCCATGGGGAACAACTTCTGTCCTGCAGGAGTGCTCAGGCACTGGCACAGGCTGCCCAGGGAGGTGCTGAAGTGCCCATCCCTGAAGGTGTTCCAGACCCATGTGGCCATGGGGCCCTGGTTTGGTGGCCACAGTGGGGTTGGATGATCCTGGAGAGCTTTGCCAACCAAACCAAGTCTTTGATTCTACCTCGCTTGGGGCAGCTGAGTCCTGCCAGTCCTGTTTGCTTTGGGCTCTTGGAAGGGTGCAGGAGGGGAAAGGCTGCCCATGAGCCATGCTGCTGGTGGGGCACAGATGCCCACAGGAAACCCCTCTCCACTTCAAGGCTGGTCTCAGCCCCATCTCCAACCCACTATGATGAGGTTTTGGTTCTCCCCCTTGAGCTCAAAGGATCCAGGCCTCATGTTGGAGTGATTTGAGATGGAGCAGGAGCTGGAGCTGGAGCTGAGTTGTGTCTAACCCTTCTGTCGAGTTGCTGTAGGTACTGACCTCCTGCTGTTTAAGTGTTTACTATCTATTTGCTGTAAAGTTTTGTACATTTTGTAAACTTGACACCCCCAGCCCCCCTCCCCCCCAACAGTAGATGTCTACAATCGTTGTACATCAGCTTCTTTTATACTCCATTGGTGAGCACAAAGTGTGGTTTTTATTTAGAATAATAAAATGGAAAATGGTGATCTCTTGGCCCTTCCTGCTCCAGAAACCTCCTCGCCTGCCTGGGAGCTGGTCTGAGCTCTTAGGGAGGCTCTGGGGGAGCTTGGCAGCTCCTCCTGCTATCCTGTGCCTCTGCAGGAGTTCTGGCACGGGTTCAGGAGCCTCTTCCTCACTGCCTTCTCCCGGAGCAGCTGGGCAGCAGGAGGGTGGGCTCCAGTATCTGTGTCAGTGGTCTGGATGAGGAGGCTGAGGGCACCCTCGGTGGGTTTGAAGATGACACCCAGCTGAGTGGGAGCTGATCTGCCCCAAGGAGGTGCTGCCACGGGGGGCTGCCCTGAGTGGGGTGCTGCTGGGGGGCTTCTGCCCTGCTGTGGGAGAGATCTGTCTGCTCCTAGCGCTGGCACCCACTGGCAGTAGGAAGCAGCATCTCGGAGCCCTGAGACACTGCTGATTCCCAGGTTCCCAGACCGCATCGGGCTGGAAGGGACCCTCGAAGCTCACCTCCACTCCCGCTGCGGTCGGCAGGGACCCCTCCCGCCGGAGCAGGCTGCCCAGGGCACGCCGAGGCGGATTCCCCCCCGGAGCGGCAGGGTCGCTCCCGGTCAGCTCCGGATGAGCAGGAGTCTGCCCGCCCTGCGCCGCGCATCCTGTCCCCGGATCTGCTTACGCTTGGCTTTTCCAGACCCTGCTGCTTCAGCAGCTCAAGGCCTTGGGGAGATTTATGGATCCTCCCGGGACTGCTGTTCCTTCACCTTCCCCTGCCGAGGGCCTGACCCCCTCCGCGTGACTGCGCCGACCCAGGCAGCGCTGAGCCCTCTCCGGATGCTCCTGGTTCTCACTCAACCCTGCTGCAGCTCCGAGGCTCTCTGCACGGCCCCGGGATGTGCCTCGGTGTCTCTGTGATGGAAAAGCTGCTGTAGCAGCCTCCAAACACACCCAGTGCCCCCAGAAACCTGCCTGGAGATGCTCTGAAGGCTGGGATTGGTGGGGTAGGTCCTCTCCTGCAAAATTGCACCAGAGGTTAGGTTGGATATGAGGAACAATTTCTGTCCTGCAGGAGTGCTCAGGCACTGGCACAGGCTGCCCAGGGAGGTGCTGAAGTGCCCATCTCTGGAGGTGTTCCAGACCCATGTGGCCATGGTTTGGTGGCCACAGTGGGGTTGGGTTGTTGCTGGGCTGAGTGATCCTGGAGAGCTTTGCCAACCAAACCAAGTCTTTGATTCTACCTCGCTTGGGGCAGCTGAGTCCTGCCAGTCCTGTTTGCTTTGGGCTCTTGGAAGGGTACAGGAGGGGAAAGGCTGCCCATGAGCCATGCTGCTGGTGAGGCACAGATGCCCACAGGAAGCCCTTCCCCGCTTCAAGGCTGGTCTCAGCCCCATCTCCAGCCATGCCTGGAGGTGTTCAGGAAAAGTGTGGCCATGGCACTTGGGGGCACAGTTTGGTGGCCATGGTGGTGCTGGGGTGAAGGTTGGGCTGGATGATCTCAGAGGGTTTTCCAGCCCAAACAATCCACAGATTGCACTGGTAGGGAGGGACCCTCCAAGGTCATCTTGTCCAGAGCCCTGTGGGCAGCAGGGGCACCTTCAGCTTGAGCAGGCTGCCCAGGGCCACAGCGAGTCCAATCCTGAGCATCTCCAGGGATGGAGCCCCTTAGTTGGGAGGGTTGCTGTTGTCCTTTGTGATGACTATGGAGTGCTGCGTGCTGGAGGAGGAGTTGCCTGCAGCCTTCTGGGTGCCCTGGTCCTTGGGGATGTACCTGACGACAGCGGAGATGAGCCTGCTGCGGAAGCTGCTGCTGAGGAAGTTGTAGAGGATGGGGTTGATGACGCAGTGCAGCAGCGTGAGGCAGTCGATGACGTCGTAGAAGAAGTAGAGGAGGTGGGCGAGGGCACAGTGCAGGACGATGCGGCTGCCCTCCAGCGTCAGCAGCGTCAGTGTCAGGTGGAAGGGCAGCCAGCTGAGCAGGAAGACGCCCACGTAGCTGTAGATGAGCAGGCAGTGCCTGCTGCTCTCCGGCCTGCTGCGCCGGATGGACCTGGCTGTCAGCATGTTGAAGGTGGCGATGATGGGGAAGGGGATGAGGAACCCGATGGTGGTGGTGGCCAAGCTGACTGCCAGTGCCCACTCGTCATAGGTTTCAAAGGGAGCCATGAAGATGCAAATGGGTTCCCCCGTGGTGACCAACTGCATGTGAGCGACCTCCAGGAAGGGGATGGCTGCAGCCAGGAGCCAGCTGCCGGTACAGACCATGCGGCGTGCACGGTGCTGGTGCCGGCGCCAGAAGGGGGAGGAGCTGGTGAGGGTCACGTAGCGATCCACGCTCAGGCAGGTGAGGAAGAAGATGCTGGCATACATGTTGGCAAAGTAGAAGTAGTGGGTGAAGCGGCAGAGGAAGCTGCCCCACAGCCAGGTGTAGTCCAGCATCACCTCCAGCATCCAGATGGGCAGCGAGAGCAGCACCCCCAGGTCAGCAACAGCCATGTTGATGATGTAAAGGTTGACCAAGCTCTTGTTGCCCCGTGTCTGCCAGTTGACCCAGATGACAAGCAGGTTCTCCACCAGGCCCACCACGAAGATCACCAGGTAAAGGACGAAGAGGATCACCCTCTTGACGTTCTCGTCCAGGCCCAGCTCACAGAAGCTGTGGCTGTAGTTCAGGAGGTGCAGCAGCTCCGACCAGTTGTGGTAGTCCCCAAGCTCACTCGGCAGGGTGTGTGTCTCGGTGGGGGCTATGGTTGGCTCAGCCATTCTGGTGGCTGCAAGGAAAGGGAAAGCTCTGAGCTCAGGCTGTCCCTGAGAGCCTGTCCTGGTGGGCAGCTCTGGTGGTGCCCTTTGGTGGGAGCTTTAATCCAATTTTTGCTCCTCTGGCGACTTCCTGCACTGACCCTCAAAAGGTGCTGCACTCCCATCAAATGATAACCTCCTGGCCCTCACGAAAGGCAACCCACAGACACCCACGAGTGCTCCCAGGCAGTGCTGCCCCTGTCCCACAGCATGGTCAACTGGGGCTGGGAACCAGGGACAGGTGGCATTAGGGACCAATGGAGGGGAGGGACGAAGGACAGGTGAGAGGAGCTGCTAGTCCCAAGCCTTTGTGACAGTGGTCACTGCAGACATGGATTTGATGACCTGGGAGTGGAGCTGGCAGCTCGGGACTGGCACCACTTTGGGTAGGAGCTCCCCACACCAAGGCTCTTGCTGCCCTCTAACACCTCCAGAGCTCAGCCCTGCTGCCATGGAGCCTGTGGGAATCCCAGCCTCAGCTCTGCCCTTGTGTGTCCAGGGACATTAAAGGTGCTGGTGGCCACATGGCAGTGGGGAAGACCCCAGCCCCCAGCCCTGCCCTTGGGCTATGAGCAGCATCGTGAGCTCAGCTGGGCACTGTCGCTCTGCCCATCCCGCGGGCGCCTTGCTGGGAGCCTTTGGGACTTCCAAGTAGGTGATAAAATTATGAGCTTCAAGGAAATTGACCTTGGGATGCCCAAACGGCCCCGGGCAGCACAGCTGCAGCCCAGCACATCTGCATCCCTGCAGCGAGGATGCCATGGACCCCATCCAGCCCTGTGCCACTGGAAGAGCTCTGAGGACCTACTGCTCCCCTGGCAACACTGGAGGAGAGTGCTGTGCCGTGCCGTGCCCTGCCATGCCATGCCATGGGGGCATTTGCATGGCACTCAGAGCCTGGCATCACCCACAAGAGTATCAGCCCCATGGCTGCCACCCACTCACCCCCTCCAGGCACCACGGAGAAGAGGAGAATGAGGAGACCCCGGGGTCGGAGCCCCCATCCCTGAGGCTCCTGCCCTTGCCAAGCTGCTGGTTCTGCGAGAGGCCAGTGAGAGAGTGGGCAGGGAGGGACAGGGGGTGGCTCACCGGTGGCAGGGCCGAAGGTTGGCAGAGGGCTGCTGGGGAGCGTGGGGATGAATCCTCTCGGCTCGGTGGCTCCCGTGCCTCTGGGACAAGGAAGCTGCAGCAGCAGCAGCAGCAGCGGCGGCTCGGGGTGGGCTGCTTGGCTGCTTCCCAGCAGGAAATGACCACCGTGGGCTGGCATCCTGAGACAGCCCAGCCCCGGAGACACCTGACTCCGTGCCCAGCCCCGGGGACAGCTGACTCCGTTTCCAGCCCTGGGACTCGGCTCCCGTTTGATTTTGGTGCAGGGATGGGGACGGGCACGGGGAAGCCCTGGGCAGGTGCTGGTGTCGAGGCTGTGGATGGCTGAGGGTGGAGTGGAGCTCCTCAGGGCTCCCCCAAACAAGTTCCCTCCATCATCACTCCCATGGTGCTCACTGATGTCAGGGGCTGGATCCTGCCCAGGTCCTGCTGTGCCAGTAGACAGGAGGGGAAAATCTATCCCCTGTGATGGCGCCAGCTGAGCCAGGTCCCCCCCACCCCGGCTCTGGGGTGCCTCAAGGAATCGGGGTGGGTTAAGGTAAAGATGCCATCAACTGTTCCTGGTGCGATGCTGGGGCAAGTGCAGAGCTGTGGCCGTGGCACTTGGGGGCATAGTTTAGTGGGCATGGTGGTGTTGGGTTATGGTTGGACTCGGTGATCTTAGAGGGGCACCCAAACAGTTCTGTGGTTCTGTAGGAGATGAACGTTTCTGCCAGGTCTCGGCGCTGCCGCAGGGCTGGTGGCAGGAGGCTGTCACCGCACAAACACCTCTGGCCGGGTCGCAATCAGTCACCCTGCCGCGACCGCCTGGCAGCTCTGCAGGGGAAGGGAGGGGGCTCAAGCCGTGCCCCGGCACTGGGGAGGGGGCTGACAGGCAAAAAAAATTTGCATGGAGCTGCAAATCCTGCAGAACAATTGGAGGAAATCTACTTTCTGCAGGGCAGACAAGAGCCTGGGCCCCACAATCGGCTCGGAAGGAAGGCAGAGCCGCGGGGAAGCGCCAGGGCGCTGATAAGTTGGGGCTGAGCACACAAGGGCAGCGCTGCTGACCCTGCGCAGGTGCCCAGCTCGGCGGCACCCAGGCCCGCGCCGCAAACAGGAACTCGGTGGTTTGGGCTCGCCCTCAACAGGGACAGATTTTGGCTTGGCCACGGGCCGGGGGCTGCGGGGGGCTGCAAGAAGAGGGTCCTGCACCTAGGGAGGAACAACCTCCTGCAGCGGTGTGGGCTGGGGGCTGCCTGCTGGAGGGCAGCCCTGGGGGTAGAGGTGGGAGGCAAGAGGCTGAGCATGGGCCAGGGACGAGTTCTTGTGGGGTGCTGCAAGAGCAGTCTGGGCAGCAGGGCAAGGGAGGTTCTCCTACCCCTCTGCTCTGCCCTGCCGAAGCCTCATCTGGATTACTGCGACCAGCTCTGGACTCCCCAGTTCAAGAGGGACATGGAACTGCTTAAGAGGGTGCAGCAAAGGACTGTGAAGGTGAGGAGGAGGCTGATGGAGACAGGCTGGGTGCCCAGGAGCCCCCAGTGCCCCTAAGGCACTGCTTCTCCCCATTGTGTGGAGCTAGGCGGGGAAAGGGCATCCCCTCTCTGGGAAGCAGCTGCTTTGATCCAAATGGATCCATCAGATCCCAGTGGATCAAGGCATGCAGGCAGGTGAAGAGGCTGATAATGGCCTGGCTGCTTCCTCCACCAGGTGCTAGGTCCTGGGATGCTGCTGGAGGAATGTGGGCACAGGGGTCCCCTGGCAGGGACAGTCCAGACTGAGGTGTCAGCTCCCGGCAGCTTGGCACTCTGGGGACATGTGGGCCTGAAACGTGGTGTGTGGGGGCTGCTGGGGAGGTCTGACTGGTTTGCTAAGCTGGGCACAGCATTTGGAGAGGCTTTCTTGCCTCAGTGAGCTGCAACTCAGCTTGCACAACGTCCTCCCTGCTGCTCCCCTCAGCTGTCAGAGCCTCAGGGGTGTCCTGGGCTGGCAAGGCCTCAGCCTCGAGCAGTAGTGGTGGGACCCAGGTGCTGCCAATGCTGCTGGTGTCCTGCAGGCAAGCATCAGAAGCTTTCGCTGTGCCCACAACTCTACCACCCCGTGCCAGAGGGCACCATGGGCAATGAGCTGAGCTGGCTGCCAGGGCTGAATCCATGGCTGCCCACGGAGGAACTGGGCAAGCAGCAGGGAAGGGTCCCTGAGCAGCAAGGGGCTATGGAGCTGCTTCTAGACTCTTTGTGGGCTCACCCCAGCAAGGGGGGAGGTGTGGAGCATCCCTGAGCCTGGTGATGCAGGGCTTGGGGTTCCCAGCAGCTCCCACTCACCCCAGCAGGGCAGGGCAGCAGCACTGTGCCAGGCAGGTCTCGGTCACCTCTGTGGCTGGGGTTCACTGCAGACACCTCCTGACTTGGCACCAGCTTTATTGAACACATCAACAGGGTCCCGGGGTGAGGGTGGCCCACGGGTGCCGTGCCCACTTCCCTGGTCCGGCAGTCACCCCTCAGGCGTGTGTGGGCATCTTCCTGGGTGTGCAGGGCAGGATGAGACTGATGAAGGTGTCACTGAGCCAGGTCGGGCAGTAGCTGAGTGGCAGGAACAGCAGCCAGGAGTCCCAGCCTGCCGAGTAGCGGCTGCGCGGGCAGCGGGCAAGCAGGGCATGCTCTATGGCACCGGTGACAAGGGACAGGCGGGTGCTGATCAGGGGGTACAGCCAGACCGCGGTCCTGGTGTCTGGTGGGCAGAGGTGGGGATCAGCCCAGCCTGGCTCAGGCAGTGGAGTGCCAGGGCCTCAAGGGGATGTACTCACAGGACTGGATGTAACCCTGGCCGTAGGCTGCCTGAGTCTCTGCTGGGAGCTTCTGCCAGAGCTGCTCCAAGTTCTTCACCACCCTCCTGGGGTCCGTCAGGTTCGTCTGGAAGCTGCCAGGCTCGATGATGGCAACCTGTACGCCGAAGGGGCGCATCTCGCGCCTGCCGGGGAGAGCACATCATCCTCGCAGGTGGAGCTGCCAGCCCAAGCCCAGCTGGGGCAGGGACTGAGCCACACAGGGTAAGGGGCAGCCCACGACCCCTTCCTGGGCAGAGCATTACCCCCTGGGTGAGGGCGGGGGAGCCCTCTCCCTGCCCAGGGGTTGCACAATGGCTGCTCGAGCCGTGCCCTGGTTTCCCAACCTGTGGGCAACTGCATTGGCATTTCACAAGCCCCCAGCTTGTGACACCCCTGGGGATGGATTTAACTGGGAGTGACACAAAACCCTGTGTGGGCAAAGTAGGGCAAAGCCATCTGGCACACCTGCATCTGCCAGTGCGCCCTAGCTATGGACAAGGCCTGTCACAGGAGGGGCACCAAGGGCCAGCAGTGTCCATCAGCAGCATACCTGAGGCTGTCGGAGAAGGCCTCCACGCCGTACTTGGAGATGCAGTACCCCCCTCCAAAAACAGAGACCCTCCCCATCACGCTGGCCACGTTGACCACCCTGCCCTGTGCCCGGCGCAGCAGGGGCAGGAGGCTCAGCGTCACCTCGATGAGGCCCAGCAGGTTGACATCCAGCACCTTGGCAAAGTCCTCCCTGGTCAGCCACTCGTTAGGGGCGGAGGGGACACCGACCCCAGCGTTGTTCACCAGCCCCCAGAGCCCTGGGGGAGAGGGACAGGGGTGACTGAGGCTGTTCCTCTGCCCGCGGCGGTCTGTGGGCACCATGGCAGAGGGGAGGGTGAGGGTGCGAATGGTAGTGAGGTGCCCGCTCCAGCCTACCTTGGCTGCCCACACGCTCCCGGACCCAGGCGGCGGCGGCGGCGATGCTCTGGCTGGAGGTGACGTCCAGCAGGACGGTTTGCAGGCGGCAGGAGGCGTCCGCCCGCAGCCGCGCAGCGCCGGCCTCGCTCAGGCAGGCGGCCAGCACCGGCAGCCCCCGCGCGTCCAGCTGCCGGGCCAGCAGGTTGCCGAAGCCGCTGTCGCAGCCGGTGATGAGCACGAACTTGTCCGAGAGCCTGGGCACCGTCTGCCGCTCGCGGTGCCAGCGCCGTAGCAGGCACAGCGCCGCCAGCGCCGCCAGCAGCC